>JASDQU010308591.1:89278-111526 GCA_032191745.1 Picea mariana
ATCATTCATATCTACCTTTAACATTCATTCTGCAGAAAATAACAAGACATTGCAAAAGAATAAAGAGCACATTCCACACATTGACACAATATTTTACCATGGTTCACCCCCCCAGAGCTACATCCACAAAGATTTGGCATTCTATGCTTCTTTGTTCATCTTCCTCAAAATATTGCACATTTTGCATTACATCATAAGTTTAGCAATGGTGAGGTTGACTAGTGTCACACCAAGCTCCATAGCTTGCGATATGACCCTCAAATAAAATTCATAGTCTCTAAAAATGACTCAATATGAACTCCACAACTCTCAACCAAAACTAATAACTGCAACTCAAGACTCAACAAGGTTTTAAAATATACTCCCAAACATGCTCAAAATATAGATGATCTCCTCAGATCTTACAATGCCTATTTATACTACCAAAATGGGTAAAAACTATTACAACAAAGATCCAAAACCCTAACCCTAAGTGGATTAGGTTGTTTCACTCTACAACCTCCTGCGCGGCTGGTCCTTGATCCAACCATTTCCTTGTCATGTTGTCCTTCTTTCTCGCTTGCAGACGTCTGATGATCAGGCCTGCACATTCATTGGTGCTTGATTCCTAGGATCTGGTCACATGATATGCCCCTCAGTTGAAAATAAATTAAGTGTTTTGAGGGTGCGATAGGACCTATTTTTCTTTTATAAGAACCCAAGCTCTAAAATATTTCTTTGGCCACCCCGGGCACAAGATTTATGAGTTTTTTATTTAATGTGACTCAAAGTATGCTATCATTGTTTTTCCAGAGGATTTGGAGGCTCTCCCTTTATCCTTACTTTTTCCATTCTTGGCCTTGTAAACTTGGCAAATCTCCATATTGGTGACAGGGTCAAATATGGTACTAACATGAGAAAAAGAGAATTTGCTTGAAAATTGATAAAGAATAAGTACACATTCAATATCTTCAATCAAACATAGTCATGTGTATAACAAATTTAAATTTATTATACAATGATAATTCCTTAAATTGGAAAATTTAAACTTGTGTCAATATCATTTCTTGTAAGGAATAATCATAGGATTTTCTCCAACCACTGTGAGTTGGAAAATGGAAGTAGAAATTGAATGAGGTACTAGGTAAATGGGGATTTTTTTAAAGGGAGTATTTCAGATAGGGAAGGGGCTAGAAAATGTTGCATTAAACATGTATATTGTTATCAATTTTAAGTGAGAATTGAAGTTCAATATCTTTTGTAGACATTTCCTCTGTAAACGTGTGATTGTTCAATCTGCATTTTTGTAAGTTGTGCAATTTGTATTTTCAGCTTGATACATGAAATTCCGTTTTAACTATTTTTGCATTTGATATTTTATTAGATATGAGATTACATTCAACATTTTTTTAAATAACTATTTATTTGAAAAAAACAATCATATATGTTCTTGTGCGTAAACATTTATTGAGTTCTGTGAATTAATTCCTTAAATTTAGTAATAAATCATTCTTAGATTGTGTCTGATTCAAAAAAATATGATCGTAGCTATCTAGGGTATATTAATTAGATACAGTATTAATTATAGTTATTATATAATATTTATAATAAATTTTAATCCTTATATTAAATACTTCCAATCGGATTAATATTAAATCGTATCCAACCCTTTTTGGTGGAAACCGGGCCCACATACTGGTGGAGATTTCTATCCCAAATGGGAGTGAGTCTAATTGGGAATTGATATTATGTAATCTTCCATTGTTGTTTTAGTGGAAATATTCTTACTATAACAACTACCTCGGTGCACCTGACGATAGGGATATGCACCAGGTTGTAATTTTTAACGACGCTAGTGTGCTTTATTCAATGCTCTTTTTTTTATTATAATGCATTATGTTGATTTTGAAAAGTTAGACGTTGGTGTCTCATTTTGATATGTTCATCGGGGTGTATGTTCCTTATAGGTGCATCGGTAAAAACACCTCCACAAAAAAAATTGACCGCCCACCTCTACTAACAATATCCGCTATAAATAGACAAAGGATAATTTTTCAGGGAGGTTTCATGAAAACCTTTGCTACAAAGTGTTCTACTTGTAGTGATTGTACTCTTGGTAGAGAAAGTTATTTAGTTGGATAGCTAACAAGAGGATAGGTTCACAGAGATGATGGAGTAACTACAACAAGAGTTGGAAAATAAGGAGAAGGAATTGGCAAGGCTCCAAGAATCTATCTAAGAGCACCAAGAAGCAAGGACACTTTCCATTTCCATTGTTGAATCCAACACCTTGAAAGAGACCAGGGTTCTAACAATTGTGACATGTTACTGGTCCTCTACCTCCTCCAAATCCTCTTCGTGCATGACCTCCTCCTCTGAAGCCTCCTTTGTTACCTTGATTGTCTCCACCCAGTTTGTTATATTGTGGTGCCTGATTGTATTGTGGTTGCACATTATTATACTGTGTTGGCACTGCAAATACCTATGCATTGTTACACTACGGGGGTGGTCCAAACTATTGCATGTTATTATACTGTGGTTGTTGTAAACTTTTGCACATTAATATAATGTGGTTATTGTGCAGGTTGTCCTATCATTAATTTAGCCTACACCCTATAAGTATCTTATGTCCTCTCCTTTGTTATTTCCAGGTTTCTACAGTCCTTGTCTTCTTGTCCAACTGACTTGCAAAAATTACAAAATGTAGTCTTGGGCATTGTTTGATACTTTTGCATCATGGGACAATGATAAGGATCATGTCCATTTGTTCTACATATCTCACACCATGGTCCTCCTGTGGGTAAAGGATTCAGAATTCCTGTCCCCATGTACTACGCAAAGGTTGGTCACTCATTCTTATGGTGTCCTCTTGTTATGCATGATGTGCACCAAACATCTTCCCTCTTTTCCTTTCCTTTATTCTGATTCAACTTAAATGTTAGATTCTTCAAATCTGCTCTCATCTCTTCCATATTTGGATCTGTATGCTTATATTGATCTTCCTCTAATTGCAAAGCTTCATGCAAGAACTCAGTATGGGTTTGGAACTTCTACTACCTCAATGGATACTTCAGATGTGCCAATAATGAATTAACAAATAGTTTTCTATGATACATATATGTGATAGGATACTTCAACATATCTTTTAGTCTCTTGAACTTCTAATTGACCTCCCAAACCAATTCACCTGGCTTCTATAAGATCTCTATCGTTTCATTCATGAACTGATCCTCTGAACTTGGTTGTTGAAATTCATTGATCAATTCCTTCTTCACATCTGTGAAATTTATAGGCACTCCTTGTGGAATATTTAATGCAAGTCCCATATACCAGTCCAATTCACAGTCTCTAAATATGATTGCCAGCTGTGCTACTTTTGCATCTTCATCTGTAGTCTTCTTAGCTTCCCAAATCTTCTCATAAATGAACAAGTGCTTCTCTGGGTCCTCTGACCCTTCTCCATGGAACTCTTGTAACCAAATAGTTGTATCTGTTCCTACCATTGTGAATTTTTTTTGTACTACCACCTCTATGTGGTGTATATACCTGAATACTACTAGATGAACTTATACTTCTGCTTGAAATTATACGACTAATCAATTGTTGTCTTAACGGTTCTTCTTCTTCAGATGTCTTATTCACACATGGGGTTGTGGGTTCGACACTAATTCACAAACCCACAACATGGTCTTCCGCTATGCGTCACTCCTGATATTTCCATTACTCCTTGGTATGTTCCTCATCCATCATAATGGGGTCCATTTCTTCTTTCTTCTTGCCTCCATCCAGATCCCTCTCCATATCTCAGATCTTCCTTAGTGCTTCCCCCAGCTCCCCCATACGCACAGAGTGATTTAGTTGTTTGACTCCATTATCATCACTCCTTTATCATGCAATAAAATATTGATCGACGTGTAAAGTGATCGAATGTAAATTCCTCTTAGTCCCTTTAGAAACTCTTGTTCTACAGCAGTGTAAGACTTCATAGTATCAATTACAAACTTAGTAATAAATCCTGCAATAATATTGTCTAACAAGAAATCCACTGCACGTGTGAATTTATTATTGACTATTTCCAACCACTCAGCAATCCACTCTACTGGCCTTAACATATTAGTTGGATGAGTATCCTTCAAACTCAATATCCTCTCCTATAGAAACTATGGAAAATAACATAAATATTCCTCATGCAAATCAGTAAACACATACCTCTGTAAATACTAGTGTGGTGTATACCTAGAGCCTCTATTGTCTTTTTGCGCAAACTTCAGTTGTTTGTCTCCAACCATATTTCAATTTATTTCTTTGTTGGATTCCATGGCCTAAACATCCCCTTCTACCACTGCATTCTCTTCATCAGATCCAATCCATTCCGGTATTTTGAGTTCCAACTGACAATAGAACCATTTGTTGGATGTATGGGTTGACCCAGGTTCTACCTTAGTTCTCCAACAAAACCCTAGAAACAATCAGCCCTTCTAGAGACCAGAAGGTAACACTGCGCACAGAGTGAAAAATGAAGTATCAACTGAGATGGATTATGGGTGATTGCATGACTCAGATGTCTACAATCGTGGAAACGATGATGCTCATGGGGATGTTAGGCATACTTATACTTCAATATTCCTCATATATACCATACCATCATTCATATCTACCTTTAACATTCATTTTGTAGAAAATAACAAGACATTGCAAAAGAATAAAGAGCACATTCCACGCATTGACACAATATTTTACCATGGTTCACCCCCCCTGGGCTACATCCACAAAGATTTGGCATTCTATGCTTCTTTGTTCATATTCATCAAAATATTGCACATTTTGCATTACATCATAAGTTTAGCAATGGTGAGGTTGACCAGTGTCACACCAAGCTCCATAGCTTGCAACCTGACCCTCAGATACAACTCATAGTCTCTAAAAATGACTCAATATGAACTCCACAACTCTCAACCAAAACTAGTAACTCCAACTCAAGACTCATCAATGTTTTCAAATATACTCCCAAACATGCTCAAAATATAGATGATCTCCTCAGATCTTACAATGGCTATTTATACTACCAAAATGGGTAAAAACTATTACATCAAAGACCCAAAACCCTAACTTTAAGTGGATTAGGTTGTTTCACTCTACAACCTCCTGTGCAGTTGGTCCTTGATCCAACCATTTCCTCGTCATGTTGTCCTTCTTTCTGCGTTTGAATTTCCTCTTCCTTGAGATACTCTTCCTTATTTCTTGGTGCGCTGCTTTTCCTCTACTTCCGACGCGTGCTCCATTTGTGGTCCCTTTCTGAAATGTTTTCAAAAACTGTTGCGCATTTCTCCAAAATAGCTTGCTCCAACAACCATATTGTCACTAATCCTTTCTAAGTGTCCTTGGTGAACTATTCAGTCGGATCCAGGTGGCGTTGAGTGAGAAGATAAGTGTGCACTTTGTAATGGTCGGATGAGTGGTTTGGTGAAACCATAATACAAATTTCATAACCCAATGAGGGTGGTTTATCCTTCTGTGCTCTTTTCAGGTGACATCATCCACTTTGTAATGCATGTCTCATCAAACCACCATCGCAGAAATTATGCCTCTTATCTGTCATGCATATTTATGGTGCGATGTTAATCTCCCATCATAGATCGGTCTCTCTTGCAGTCGTCTGATGATCAGGCCCGCACATTCGCTGGTGCTTGATTCCTAGGATCTGGTCACATGATATGCCCCTCAGTTGAAAATAAATTAAGCGTTTTGAGGGTGCGATAGGACCTATTTTTTTTTTATAAGCACCCAAGCTCTAAAATCTTTCTTTGGGCACCTCAGGCACGAGATTTCTGAGTTTTTTATTTAATGTGCCTCAAAGTATGCTATCATTTTTATTCTAGAGGATTTGGAGGCTCTCCCTTTATCCTTACTTTTTCCAGTCTTGGCCTTGTAAACATGGCAAATCTCCATATTGGTGACAGGGTCAAATATGGTATTAACATGAGAAAAAGAGAATTTGCTTGAAAATTGATAAAGAATAAGTACACATTCAATATCTTCAATCAAACATAGTCATGTGTATAACAAATTTAAATTTATTATACAATGATAATTCCTTAAATTGGAAAATGAAAACTTGTGTTAATATCATTTCTTGTAAGGAATAATCATAGGATTTTCTCCAACTATTGTGAGATGGAAAATGGAAGTAGAAATTGAATGAGGTACTATGTAAATGGGGATTTTTTTAAAGGAGGTATTTTAGATAGAGAAGGAGCTAGAAAATGTTGCATTAAACATGTTTATTGTTATCAATTTTAAGTGAGAATTGAAGTTCAATATCTTTTGTAGACATTTCTTCTGTAAACATGTGATTGTTCAATCTGCATTTTTGTAAGTTGTGCAATTTGGATTTTCAGCTTGATACATGAAATTCCTTTTATGTTTTAACTATTTTTGCGTTTGATATTTTATTGGATATGAGATTACATTCAACAATTTTTTGAATAACTATTTATTTGAAAAAAAATCATATATGTTCTTGTGCATAAATATTTACTGAGTTCTGTGAATTAATTCCTTAAATTCAGTAATAAATCATTCTTAGATTATGTCTGATTCAAAAAAATATGATCGTAGCTATCTAGGGTATATTAATTAGATACAATATTAATTATAGTTATTATATAATATTTATAATAAATTTTAATACTTATATTAAATACTTCCAATCGGATTAATATTAAATCGTATCCAACCCTTTTTGGTGGAAACCAGGCCCACATATTGGTGGATATTGCTATCCCAAATGGGAGTGAGTCTAATTGGGAATTGATATTATGTGATCTTCCCTTGTTGTTTTAGTGGAAATTTTCTTACTATCAACACCTACCTCGGTGCACTTGACGATAGGGATATGCACCAGGTTGTAATTTTTAACAAAGCTAGTGTGCTTTATTCAGTGCTTTTTTTTTTATTATAATGCATGATGTTGATTTTGAAAAGTTAGGCGTTGGTGTGTCATTTTGATATGTTCATTGGGGTGTATGTTCCTTATAGGTGCATTGGTAAAAACACCTCCACAAAAAAAATTGACCACCCACCTCTACTAACAATATCCGCTATAAATAGAGAAAGGATAATTTTTCAGGGAGGTTTCGTAAAAACCTTTCATCAAAGTGTTCTCCTTGTAGTGATTGTACTCTTGGTAGAGAAAGTTATTTATTTGGATAGCTAACAAGAGGATAGGTTCACAGAGATGATGGAATAACTACAAAAAGAGTTGGAAAAGAAGGAGAAGGAATTGGCAAGGCTCCAAGTATCTATCTAAGAGCACCAAGAAGCAAGGACACTTTCCATTTCCACTGTTGAATCCAACACCATGAAAGAGACCACTTTGGTAAGCTCATCTTTTTTATACCTTTCTCAACCACATTTTGGTGAATTTAAAAATAATACTAGATGCATTGGTTCCAATATTTTAAATAAAATTGGATATGATGGACAAGGGATGGGAAAGAGAAGAAAAGGCATCTTGAGCCCCATTGTATCTATACTAGGGATCAAGCATGAAGTCCTAGGATTTTATGATAGAGGTGAAAATCCCATGACCATGAAAACCATTTTTTTGAAAGTGAAATACATGCCATGGTTGGATTACTTATCAGGGGAAAGAGCAGGAGTATGTGAAGGTGGCAACCCACTACCACCTTAGCCTTCTTATGTAGGTTTGGAGAAGGGTGGTGATGAGAAGACCGTGACGGCTCAAACTACACCATAACTTAGAAGAAGTAGTGAACCAACGAACCAGGGAAATAAGAAGAATAATAGTAAGAGACATTCATCAAACAAGACATCCCTTGTTTTCCACTACTACAAAAAGAGAGGCCATATCATTGTGAGATGTTGGTACTCAAAGACTTGTTATTTATGTGGGAAGAAAGGCCATTAGGTGGCATCTTACTAGAAGAAGCAAGCCACATGTTCTAGTACATATTTCTTTTAGAGGAGAAATGAAAAGAAGACTTCTCCAATCCAACAACAAACTCAAAGGCACATGGAGAGGAGGAGTGTGCCAGGAAGTCCTTGTAGCAGCAACATGAACTTCTCCCACCATTGTAGGTTGAGTGGGCATTGAGAAGAAAAGTGTCAGTGAATTCACCCATAGCTTCACTCCATAAATGACATAGCTAAGAGGAGATTCTTGAAAGTGAAGCATATTAGATATAGAGAGTTGCATGCATCTCCAATTCAAGGAGAATAAGTTGTCCAATGAGAGATAGTAGCATAGGAAATTTACATCATCATCAAGGAGGACAATAGATGGATTACAACCACCAAGGCAGGCCCATTAAATTTTATTCCTATAATCTTCCAAGATAAGTTTTCCTTCCCGAAGATGTCCCGGAGAATTATTCACAGGGGTCAATGACCTTGAGGGAGGAGTTACTAAGAACTCTATGAGATGTTTGCAAGCATGTGTAGTCACTAGAGAGTTCTTTCCATGTCGAGAAGCAATTGATCCGGGAAAGAGAAGACAATCCACAATTTCTTTGGAAGGAATGATACATGATGGAAAATCTTGTTGGGGTCACATTGAACATAGACCAACATTCGACTCAACTTCATTGGTTGATAAGATGCATCGTCTACAATATCGAGAGGGAGATGGGAATTGATGTTGAATCTAGAATTTGGATCTAGAGATTGCTCAAAGCTGATAGTTAGTGAGAAGAATTTTGCATCGAGGGAACACATGAGCAACAACTAAATCTAGAGCCATAGTCATGGACTAGAGCCAGTAGTTAGATCCACAACCGAGAGCCAAAGTCAGAGTTAGTCTATCATAGCTATAGCTAGGAGCCAGATTCAAAGTCAAGTTTTAGAAGTAGATAGAAGGCACATTGATCTAGATTTATTTCCTTCAAGATTTCGAAGACGAAAAAGCCTCTCAATTGGGGAGACATGATCCCAAATGGATCTGAACTAACAAATGGGTTTAAGACTCAGTACCTACAATGAAATTCGACAATTACAAAGGTTAAGAAAACTATCTAAATCAAGCAAATGTTGAATGAGACAAATGTGAGAGGAAAAAATACTAAATGAAATAAAAAAATAAAATAGTAGAGAAGCATGTGGAATGGGAAATGAAGGGGTATGGCTATTGGTCTTCCCCCAACCCCCCAACTCTCCCTATTTCTTCCTTCACTCTCATTTTCAATGGGTCTTTTGGCCAAGGAGAGGAAGAACTAAGATCGAGAACATCATTGTAACCAGATATTTTCTGAAATGAAATAGACTAAGCCCACATTTCAAGTTGGTTTTTCCAATTAGGTTTCTAGGATAAAATTTGTGAGATCATTATGATTGATTGTTGTATTTGATGCTAATTTTGTTCATGTTAAATTAAGTTACTTCATGGTTATGTAATTTTGTGAGAGATCATCCTTTGTGTTCAAATGAATAACTCCAACAAGTTTAGAATGTCCATTATCCAATTCCCTTCAAAGTATGATATTGATGGCTAGTAAAATTCGTCTGTTTCAAATACTGAAGAATTTGATAAATCTATATTTTCATAGTTATTAGTGTATTTATCTCACCTGGAGGACGGTCTCTATCCATAAGTTGATTTTTTCATTGTCCAAAACAACTTTAAATCCCCTGGGAATTTTACTTGGTCCTTGGGCGATTTCAAATCCCCTTGGGTGTTTTATTTTATCCTTGGAAAATTTTACATCTCCCTGGACGTTCTACCTTGTGCATGGGAAATTTCACATCCCCTTGGGTGTTTTATTTCATGCTTTGGAATTTTATTTCAGACCTGGACATTTTCACATTCACTCAGCATTTTATATCATGTCAAAATGTTTTCACATCCCCTTGGTGTTTTATTTTGGGCCTAGATGACTTCACATCCCCCTGGGTGATTTATTCCCTACCTGGCGACTTCACATCTCTCCTTGGGAATTTTTACATTGCTGGTCAAACCATTTCATTTTTGTTTGAATCACCTCTTGTTGGATGTTTCTTTGTTGACCCAGGTTCTACTTTAGGTTTCCAACAAAACCCTACAAACCATCGGCCCTTCTAGAGACCAGAAGGCAACACTCCGCATAGAGTGCACAATGCAGTATCACCCTAGATGGATTATGGGTGACTGGAGGACCCAGATGTATGAAATATTGGAATGGATGCTACAATAGGGATGATAGACATTCTTTCTACCTCAAAACATATTAGATATTTTATTATATTGCATTCATACATCATTACTTATTTGATCTACCATTTAGTAAGAAAACACATTCATTAAGTTTCATTCTATATTTATAACCATGTCATCCTACTATACATTGCATTTTACTATTAACAAATTCATTCATTCATATTAACCGAACAATTGCATTAAATAAGATAAACATTCCACACAAAGACACAATTTTACCATGGTTCACTCCCCTTGGGCTACGTTCACAAATATTTGGCTATCTTTGCTATTTTACTATTCTTCATTAAGTTTGTAGTGTTGTGCACGTTATAGTTGAGGCTGAAAAGATCACACTAAGATCCACATCTTGCAACCTTACCCTCGATTTCAATGCATATCTCTATCACAAAAACTAACTCTAATATCATCTCCCCATTAGCTCTTTCCACTGAATCACTACCATATATTTATATTACAAAAAGGGGTTAATTACCCATTACAACAATGACCAAAACCCTAACCCACTAACCCTAGGTGGATTAGTTTTGTCCACTTTCTAACTTCTAGAGCACAGCTAGTCCAAAATCCAATTGTTTTCCTTGTTGATCCACATCTTGTGTCCTTTCTTTGAATTTCCTTCTTTCTCGACGCTTCTTTTCCCTGTTTTCTGGCGTGTTCTAGTTTTCTACTCCATTTCCTAACCGCCTCATTAATTATTGCACTTTTCCCCAAAATGGCCTACGCCAACAGGCCCCCAACACTCATTTGTGGCTCATCCTGAGCCACTCAAGTACTGTGTGCCTCATGTACCTACTTGAAAAATTTTCAACTTGAAATTTTACTTGTGCACTCTTTTCTGCTATAGTCTCCATTGTCTGCGCAGTAATGTGCTCCTTCAATAGTTCCCCACTCTCCAAGATAACCAGTTCAATATGACCCTTAACTACATCAATATTTGTAAGCATTTGTTATTCTCCATTCTATAGTGGCTCCAACTGCGCCTGCCTTGACTACTTTTCTACTTATATGGTCTTCAACTATGCTTGCAAATTCTTTATGTCTTGCACGATTTTCAACAAGTCTGGTATTGTCATTGATTTCTTATTTTTCTTCAGTTATTTCATCGCAGTGTTTATATCTTCTTATTTTTGTTCTATCTCCTACAGTTTCTCATCACTACGTGCTCTTATTATACAACTCTACAATTTCCTGAATTATGAGTGCAATGCTCTCCATGTGACCTGTAGCCTCCTGCTCCCTTTTTTTCTTACTTCAGGTGGACTAGTACTTACTAAAAGGTTTGTCAACTCTGTAATGTGGGATATGTATGCCTCCATATCTTGTGTTATTTTCTCAATTTTACCCTATGTGGGTACATTCTCTCCTTGTGTGTTGTCATCAATAGTTTTGAATACTTCTTCCACTTGTTGCTCTATTCTTTCAATGTGATGCCTTGTTTCTCCCTCTTAAACTGCACATGTTTAAGTGTTATCTGCAGTGTCTCACTTACTTCATTTTCCAATCGTAAACTTTTAGCATCTGCATGGGCCCTCGAATGAATTTAATGTGTGACACTTATTTGTAGTTTGCACAGTGCCTTAGTTGGAACCTTAGGAAGTGCCAAGTCTAAATTATCTATGTATTTCAGTGGCTTCTGTGTTCTAAATGCATCCACCTACCACATCCCTTAGGTGATACAAAAGATTTCATTTTCCATGGCTATGATCTCCATTGTCACATGTTCTCGAATTGTTCTTTCTTGATAAGTTTGTTGTTGTTGCGCCTACTATTTTTGTTGCATTGTGGTAAGTTGCAATTGTTCAAGTGCATCCTTGACCTTTGTCAATTTATTAACTATCTCCTCCCTCTTCTTCTCAACATCATACCATGCCTTTGTCTTGCAATCCTGCACTTTCTTTGCTACTAACTCTGCATCATCCTCTATCAGTGTAAATTGGGGAACTTCCTTGTGTGCCTTCATTTTCTTGCATTGTTCTATTGACTGCAACACTATTATTTTCATTTGTAGAGTCTCTATCTGTGCCGTTGTAACTGGTATATCCATATATGGAAAATCTCCACCTCCTGTTTCCTCCAGCATAGAAATATTTGTCTCGGGCTGCATTTTTCCATTTGGTTCTTTTGCATGCTCCTTTTCCTAAGTTGGAGCCTTAGGGATAATATTTTTCTACCTTGATTTTATAGTGGTTGTGATACCCCCTGTTTCTTTTGCATGATATGTTGCTTCCCTTGTATTTGTTGTTGGGTTGGTTGACTTCTTTGAAGTTCCAACCTCTACTTTCTTTTTAGATTTTGGTATTTTCTTTAGGATTAATGGCACCTTCCATTCTTCAGGCCAATCCTTCATGGTCCATTGCACTTCTTCTCTTGTGACACAGTATCTCAATTGTAGCCATTCCTTCTTAGGATCCCTCTTATCCTAGATCCACATGTTGTGTCTTGAAGCTTGAAATTCAGTTATTCCTTGGTTCTCCCTCACTAATTTTGGTGGTATTCTCCATGCATTTTCCAGTTTCTCCTACATTTCATCATACAACATGGAAAAAATGCTAAAATTTTCCTTTCATTTCTTCAGATCTGCAGTATGCCATAATGTGGTATATTTTAATGTGCGACACTTCCCTAGCCTCTGGTAAAATACATTATATTTTGGTTCTCCCCATCCAACCAGTGCTATCAATATAATTAACCATGAATAATGAAATTATGATCCTAGATCCTACGCATCCTTGCAATCCTCCAAGAAAAAAATTAGTAGATCTGGAGCCCAACTAAGTAGACTACCATTTGCGCACTACACGGTTGCTACTATTACTCTTGCAACATTTCCTCAAAATTTTAGATGCCATCATTTTTGTCGTGAACTTCATTGTTGGATCATTTATTTGTCTAATATTCATTCCCCTGCATCCTATGATAGCCCCATATTTGTTTTCTATCTCATCTACCAGGATTTTTCTTCGGTTTTGTCATCCATGTACTTCTCTGGTTTTGCGTCGTTTGTTGGTAATCCTGTGATTTCCGCAATTAATTCCACATCTATGGATACATTCCTATCTATCCATAAGATGCCTCCATGTACTAGTGTCAGTAGTTGTTCAACACATGCATTTACATCTTTTCCTCTCCCAAAGTGGGGAATTTCCAATAGGTTCATGATTCTTTTGTTATATAGTCTTGCAATCCATTGTTTCTACTCCAAAATGGGATCCCCTGATGGACCCTCTCCTTGACTCTCCATGTACACTTGTTGCATAAACTCAGGGAAATTCCCTGTGTTTTCCACAACATGATCAACATACTTCATTTTGTTAATAGACCCTAACATGTAACCAACTACTTTGACTCCTTCAGGTATATGTGGTAGTGACAATGTTAGTTCCTTCTTCTTTCTCGGTGTTCTTGGCACCGTAGGTTTTTCCCTGGTATTCTTCTTTCCTATTGATGTACCTACCATTTCTACCTGGTTCTCTTTCTCATCTTCTTATGTGTCTGATTTTTGTTGGTCTGTGATATATTCAACCTGTACTTGTTCCTATGACTACTATGTTGGCTCTACTATAGGATGTTGTACTTCATTAGACTATGTACGTTCATCATATTCCTCATTTGGTTTTACATGTCATTGTGTTGTGCCTAATCCAATTTTTTGTGTGAGTTTTTGTTCTGTGCTAGGGTTTTTTGTTTTTCCTCACGTATCGAGATCCATTTCCTTTGTCACTGGAATTTGTCGTTACTACTCCTCTACAATAGTGGGACTAACCGGCTCGATTACTAGTGAAGGAATGGCATTGACATCCACGACTCCTTCAGGATGAAATGAGTTTTCCCCATCGGGTGTTGTGTCTTGTGGAGACCTCGTGACACTTTGTGTATTCCTTGCAACCCAATTCGGAGCTCCAAACTTTGGTGGCACCATTTTACTAAATCTGGATGGGTTGCTCTGAATTGTAATTGGATACCTTGGAATCACCTGTTGGCACTAATGTTTCTCCCTTATCTCTTGTTTACAAAAATTCAAAATGATTCTTCTTGTTCATGTTTTTTTCTTTTATTGGTCGTGCCATAAATACTCTGTCGCGCCGCACTTTTTTGATCACCGCTTTTTCTTTTTCCAACAACTTCCTTTATCAGTGCGCTGCTTTTTCTGCCTGGTAATATTTCTCTGGCATGCATTGTATTCCTATAATTTCATACCACTTACTGTATTTTGTGTGTTGTATCATCTAACGGCATGCTTAATACTTATCTACATACTTTATCTTTTTGTATTTTTCTTGTTTTTCCAAAAAAAAAATCTTTCTTTTTCAACTTCTACTATATACACTATGTACAATTGAATTTTCCTCCGCTGCAACTACTAAGGGTTACTAGGTCGACTATCCCTATACAGTTTCAGTCAAATTCCATTAACCAATCCTTGAATCTATTTTCCTGCTAGATCCTGCAACTGCACAACACCTCCATATGTTATAGATTTTATCTCATATGGCCCTAGCCAATGCATCCTGAATTTTCCTAGATGTTGTAAGTATTTTTTGTGATAGAGAAGAACCAAATCTCCTTCCTTAAAGTTTATCTTCTTAATGTGTCTATCATGACAAGATTTGTCTTTGGATTTCTGTAATTCTTGATGGAAACCATCCATAATCTTGTCTTCTTCTAGTTCCATCAGTTGAGACAATCTTTATTGAGTTCTGTCTCTTTCTATAATGTGTGTAATGGTTTCAATGCACATACTAGGTATCAAATATTCCAAAGGGAATATTTCTTCTTGACCATACACCAATATGAAAGGTGTTTACCCTGTTATTTTCTTGCATGTGGTTCTATAGGCCCATAATACTGCTGGTATCTTCAGATCCCAATCATCCCCATTTACATTGAAAATTTAGTAAGAACATTCTCCAATATTTTATTAAATGCTTCCACTGTTACATTAGCCCGAGGATGGTATGGAGTGCTCTTTTGATGGTGTATCTCAAATTTTTTAGTCATTGCCTGAATGGTATTGTTGATAAAATGAGTTCCCGAATCACTCATCAAAATTCTATGGCATCCAAATCTTGTAATTACTTGTTGAAAGAGGATGTGTGTTGTAGTTTATGCACTATAATATTTCATTGTTGTTTCTTCAACCCATCTGGTTAAATATTATGTCATTGTAATAATGTACCTTTCTCCCGATCTTCTAGCTGGTGGGTTTCTTGGTCCTACAAAGTCAATTGCCCATTTTTCAAACACTTTGAGAGTTACCTGATGTTTTAAGCCCATCTCATCCTTCTTGGATGGATTTCCTACCCTCTGACAGATATGACAAGTCTGGCAATACTCCTTTGCATCTTTAGAAATTGTTGGCCACCATAATCATGCACGTAGTATCTTCTACGCAGTATCTTTTCTTGCATAATTTCCTCCAGCTATTCCTTCATGTTCTTTTGCTAAGATGATAGGACATTCATGTTCCATGACACATCTCCTTAAAATATTATCTGCATCTGTTTCATACAAATGTCTTGCAATAAGTTGGTAATCTACAACTCTAATCACCAAATTCTTCTTTTGCATCGTATTGTATTCATTTGGGGAAAATATTGAACTCAAAAATTCAATGATATCATAAAAGTATTCATCAGCATTCTGCACTGAAAAGAGTTGTGCATCAAGAAAATTGTCCTCTAGGATGCTTGGTTCCTCTCCATTAGTTATCTTGGACAGATGATCTAGCCCTGCATTCAATCTTCCATGTTTCACAATTACTTCAAAATCAAACTCTTGAAATAACAACAACCATATACATGTTCTCCCCCCCCCTGACACTAGCTTGTTGACTAGGTATTTAAGAGGAGAGTGATCTATGAACATTTTAAAATGTTTTCCTAATAAATAATGTTCGAACCTTTTTCATGCATATACCATAGCCAAACCTTCTCTTGTTGTTGTATTATAATTCTATTCTGACTCTGATAGTTTGCTACTTGCAGATTCTATTGGGTGATCTATATCACCTTCTCCTAGTTGTGTTAGTACTACTCCAAGTGCTATTGAAAATGCATCCATATGAACATGGAACTCTTTTGACCAATCTGGAAACATCAAAATTGGTGGTGTCACCATTTTCTCTTTTAACATGTTCAAACTTTGTTGGCACTCATCATTCCTCTGAAACTTGATATATTTCTTTAACAGTTTCTCCATGGGTGCAGTAATATGTGTGTAGCTCTTTATGAACTTTCTATAGTATCATGTATGACCTAGTGTAGCTCTTAATTGGCACACTAACTTCGGTGGTGGTATATTAACAATGACAACAATCTTTGTAGGGTCAACTAGTAGGCCCTATTTACAAACCACATGCCCTAGAAAAATTCCAAATGGTGCGTTGAATATACATTTCTTAATTTTCAAAGAGATTTGACATTGTCTACACCTATCTAACATTAATCTTAAAACTTCAACATGATCTTTCAATAGGATAAATATTTTCCAAACATCCAGATAAATCTCCAAAAATTTATCTATAAAATATTTAAATGCAACTACCACTACTCTTGAAAAAATAGAAAGGGCATTTTTCAATCCAAAGGGCATCACTGTGTATTTATATGACCCCCATTCTATGGAAAATGTAGTCTTGTGATGATCATCTGGTGTTATATTGATTCGGTGATACCCAGAAAATCCATCGGTAAATGAGTATGCTTCTTGTCCTCCTACATTTTCCAATACCTCATTTGTAAATGGAGTAGGGAAGGGATCATGTAGACAAGAATAATTCAACTTCCTCAAGTCTACATAGATCCTTATCCCCCCCTTCTTCTTCTTCTAAACTACCATAGGGACAATCCACTCATATTCTTCAACAGGTTCTATTATACCAGCCTCTAACATTTTATCAATCTCTGCCTTAACTTTTTGTTTATATATTGGATTCATCCTATACGGTCTTTGTATTATTGGTCTAGCATCTGGTTGTAAAGGAATATTCATTTCTCCAAGTTCTCCTGCTACCCCTTTCATTTATGAAAGCATTGCTGAAAACATATCACTATATTCACGCAGTAGTTATGTTATTCTTTCCACTGTCTGATTGTCCCAATAGTCACCAATACTTCCAATCTTTGGATTCTCTTATGTTCCAATATTTACCTTCTTTATATTTAGTGGTGCAGCAAATTCTTCTGACTGTAACTGCGGGCCTTCTACTTCTCTTTCCCCTTCAACTTATTTTATATGAATATCATGTGGGTTTTCTTCTACTGGGTCATCTTCTGCGACGTAGTAACAATGTAATATTTGAATAATTGTTTGTCGATTCTGATTCTGATAAGATATTACAATTTCAAATTGAGGTTCTTCAAAAATATTTCCCTTTATCAACTTTAGTGTTGCATCCATCACTATATTCTCATGTTCAAATGAAAAGGTGATTACAAAATTCTGCTATAAATCTGTCCAATTTCCAATAACTCTATGCAGTTCCAATTTTGTGTACCAATTTCTTGGTATGCATTTTAATGTGTGGATAAAATGATGTGGCCATTCCTATGGTACTGGTACCAATATCCATTGGGTTATGCACTCGTCAATATGTTCTCTGGGATGTTCTCTTCCATCGTATTTCTCCATATGTTTATTCTCATGTTCTGCGCCAAATCTGATGCACAGTAATCTTTTGCATTGATACCAATCATGGATGTTTTCTTTGTGAGTACCCCACCAACATGCATGTGTTTCTTTCAAGGAAATGTCTAAAACTAATAACCTTTGACTTTCCAAGACTTCTAAATCAAATTTTGTTAAGAATTCTTCCAAATCATTTTGACCATAAAAACTTGGAGGTTCTCTTACCTCTGTGTCAACCCATCTTAGTGTGCACGTCATTCTTGAACATCTTCTAGTAGATATCTCATGTAAACATTGTTTCCAATTCTCCAATCCTATGTTATAATCTGAAGCACAAGAATTGAGGCTTCTCCACCAAATCATTTCATCTATTGTTGGTTTAATATAATCATCCTCGCACATGCTAGTTCTATAAAATTGGTTGATTTCTTCTGTGATAAAGTTATATTTCTATGGTTCAACATGTATTCCTCCTTATAAAGGATATAATGGTGCTATGACTCTATACTCTTCTGATTCAAAAATCATTTTCTTGGTCTTCAAGTTGATGATAGCTTAATTGTCAAATGCTCAATCTAGTCCCAACAATGTTGGATAAGGTGTAGTATTATCCACTATATCAATTACCTCAAAATATGCCATATTATCCACTATATCAATTACCTCAAAATATGCCATATTATCCACTATATCAACTACCTCAAAATCTTCCATAGTGCGCACACCATCTAAATCCACAGGTATGCCCTTCAATTGACCAATTGGCATTACTCTATGTTGGTTTGCTAGTTTCAGTTGAATAGGTGAATATCCTAGTGTAGGTTTCCCCATGCATTCTCATGTTTTCTTAGGAATAACATTTACCTCAAATCCCAAATCTAATATGATGTCACCCATGTTAAAGTATCCGATATTTGCATTTAGTCTGAACTCCTTATTTGTTCTTGTCTTCCTATGGACATGATTTACTATCTTTTGTTCTATTTTGATCTCCTCTTCAAGATTGCATTTCTCTAACAAACCTTGTAATACTTGTATAGATGTCTGATCATTCAATAGCTTCAAGAAAGACACCAAAAGGTTTCTTATATTACTTACCTTTTCTAAAGGTTTTCCTCCACTGGTAAGATCATATGAATGAGGCATATCATATACTGGCACATCATATCCTAGTAGTGCATTTGAAGTAGAAGTAATATTCACCTACAAAGTTTCTTGTCTAACCTGCTTGAATGTTTTCATTTCCTTGCTCACATCAAAATGTTGTTGAGG
Organism: Picea mariana; assembly: GCA_032191745.1. Classification (NCBI taxonomy): domain Eukaryota; kingdom Viridiplantae; phylum Streptophyta; class Pinopsida; order Pinales; family Pinaceae; genus Picea; species Picea mariana. Next base: position 108,369 of record JASDQU010308591.1, read on the forward strand.
TGTTGTATTCTTTCTGACCCACTGGTGTTGGTTTTGATCTTGATTTTTTTCATCTACTCATGTCTTGGTTCCACCTCAAGTAACTATATTAATCTTTTTCCCATCATCTCTAGTTTCCATGGCAATCCATTAAACATTTTGGTTATTTTGATTCCTTTTTTCCTGCATTTTTGTCAGAAGTATAGGACAATCTTTTGTAGTATGCTATGTTGTGCGACAGTACATACATATTGTTGGTGGTTGTGGAAAATCCCTTGCATAATTTTCAGGTTGCTAACAATTGTGGTAGGTTATTGGTCCTCTTCCTCTTCCACATCCTCCTCTTTTGAATCCTCCTATGTAGCCTTGAGTGTCTGTGTGCACTGTATTATATTGTGGCATCTAAAGTCCTTTCCTTCATAAACTCCATGGTTCAACAATCCTTATCATAATGTCCTACCGACTTGCAGAAGTTTTAGAATGTACTTTTAGACATTGTTTGGTATTTTGGCATCAGTGGACAATGATAGGGATCATGTCCAAGTGTTTTACATATTTCACACCATAATCCTTATGTGGGTAAGGGATTCAACATTCATGTTCTCAAATACTATGCAAATTTTCGGAACTCATTTTTGTGGTGTCATTTTGTTCCGCATAAGGCACACCAGACAACTTCCCTATTTCCTTTGCCTTTACTTTGATTCAACTAAAATGTCAGATTATTGAGATCCTCTCTCAGTTATTCTACAGTTGGATATGTATTCTTATAATGATTCTCTTCCAATTGTAAGGCTTCTTGTAGAGCCTGATCCTGAGTCTAGAACTTTTGTTACCTCAATGGATATTCAAAATGTGGCAATAATGAGTTTATGAATAGTTGTTTATGTTGCATCTCTGTTATGGGATATTTCAACTTACCTTTCAATCGCTTGAACTTATGATCGACTTCCCAAACTGACTCCCCTAGATTTTGTTTGATTTCTATCATCTCATTCATATATTGATCCTCTGAACTTGGTCGTTGAAACTCATTGATTAGTGACTTCTTCACATCTGCGACAATTTTCAGTGTTCCTTATGGACTTTTCACTACTAGACTCATAAACCAGTCTAATGCATGGTTTTTGAATGTGATTGTGAGCTGAGCCACTTTTGTGTCTTCATCCATGACCTGTTTAGCTTCCCAAATATTTTCATAAATAAATAGATTTTTCTTTGGGTCCTCCAACCCTTCTCCAAGAAATTCTGGTAACCGAATGGTTGGATCTACTACTACCATTGTAAAATTGGCAGTACTTCCTTCACGCAGTGTAGATAATTGACTACTGCTACCTGAACTTGTACTTCCACTGGTCCCTTGATCTATTGGACTCCTTCTTCTAGTAATGTTGGTTGTCTAAAATCTTATTTCCTTTATGTTATCTTAGTCACACATGGGGTCATGGGTTCCACACTAATTCATATATGGAATGGAGTTCCTTCTTCTACATCGGATCCCTGACCTTTGGTTTTTTTTTCATATGTGGCACATAGAATTTCCTCAATCTTATCTATAACACGAAGATCCTCTACCTCTTCTTCATCACTTTCCAATCCTTCCCTCTCAGATACTGCTCTCTTTTTCCTATTAATCTTATATTGGTAGGGTCTTCCGTTGAGCGTCGTTCCCGCTTTGTCCATTATTTCCTTGATCTATTCTTCATCCATCATAATGGGGTCCATTTCTTCCTTCTGCTTACCTCTATCGAGATCCCTCTCCATATTTCAGATCGTCCTTAGTTTTCCCCCAATCTCCCCATGTGCACAGAGTTATTTAGTTGTCACATTCCATTGTCATCACGCCTTTATCATGCAACAAAATCTTGATTGACGTGTAAAGTGATATAATGTACCTTCCTCTTGGCCCCTTCAAAAAATCATGCTCCGTAGCATTGTATGATTTTATAGTATCGACTGCAAACTTAGTAATGAATCCTACAATAATGTTGTCTAGCCATAAATCGGTTACACGTGTGAATTTGTTATTGAATTTTTGTAGCTGCGTAATATTCTTAGTAGTCCATTCTACTGGTCTTGTCCGACTAGATGGATGAGTGTCCTTCAATCTCAATATCCACTCCTGCAGCAAATGTGGAAATTCACAGAAAAATTCCTCATGAAGATCAATAAATATGTACCTCTCCAAATATTGGCGCGGTGTATACTTGGGATTTCTAATGTCTTTTTGTGAAAACTCAATATCTTTTGTTGTCAACCATCATTCAATATATTGTTTAGTTGGATTCCATGGTCTAAACATCGCATTCTAATCCTTCATTCGCTTTATTGTTATTCTCAACAAGTCCCTTCCAATCCGTTCTTCTGGGTTCCAGCCAACAATAGAACCATTTGTTGGATGTTTCTTGTGTTGATCCAGGTTCTACTTTAGGTTTCCAACAAAACCTTGCAAACCATCAGCCCTTCTGGAGACGAGAAGGAAACAATGCACACAGAGTGCACAATGTAGTCTCACCTAAGATGGCTTATGGGTGACTACAGGTCCCAGATGTCTGTAATCTTGGAAGGGAGGCTACTATAGGGATGATAAACATTATTTCTACCTCAAAACATATTAGATATGTTATTTTATTGCATTAATACATCATTACTTCTCTAATCTACCATTCAGTAAGTAGATACATACATTAAGTTTCATTCTACAGTAATAATCCTGTCATTCTACTGTGCACTGCATTTTACTATTAACAGATTCATTCATTCATCTTAACTGAACAATTGCAACAAATAAGACAAACATTCATTCATTAGGCTACATCCACAAAGATTTTGTTGTCTTCGTTCTTTTATTATTCTTCATCAAGTTTATAGCATTGTGTGCATTACAATTGAGGCTGACAAGATCACACTAAGCTCCACAGCTTGCGACCTTACCCTCGATTTCAATGCATATCTCTATCTCAAAAACTGACTCTAAGATCATCTCCCCATTAGCTCTTTCCGGTATCTCACTACCATCTATCTATATTACAAAAAGGGGTTGATTACCCGTTACAACAATGACCAAAACCCTAACCCACTAAGCCTAGGTGGATTAGGTTTGTCCACTTTCTAACATCCTAAGCGTGGTTGGTCCAAAATCCAATTGTTTTCCTCGTTGATCCGCATCTTTTGTCCTT
>JASDQU010308591.1:160665-172242 GCA_032191745.1 Picea mariana
TTGGTCTTTATGAGTTAGTGGATTTTGTAATGGGTGGTCGAAAGTATTTCTATATTATTGATTATAAAAATATCCCATTTAGATGCACAAGGAGCCATGCATATGGCCATATGCACAAGGAATGTGAAAAGGTTTTCTTCAAAAAGGTTTGAAAGAAGAAGGAGATCTCAACCAAAACTTGTGATAGGGAGGGTAATCTTGTGGACTGGATAGAAAAGGAAGATGTTAAGGAATAAAGCTTGGAAGTTCATGGCTCAGCAATGTCATGAAGGGAAATGTCCAAGGGTTGGGGGACAAGGTGTAGGTCTACCTACAGGTTGGGAACCTTTCCATACCTTTGATTATGGGCTCCAATCAATATTGGGGCAAGATGAATCATTGGTTCAAGAGGTGGGCTTGGACTAGTATGCTCTATCCTTGAAAAAAAAAAGTTATTATAGACAATATCTAGTAATGGAGGATCTCGATCTTCCAATTAATCCTATTGCACTACCTCTTAATTCATTTATTGAGCTCTATGTTATTGAAAAGATGGAAAAAGTAGAAAAAAATCCTATGGAATCAAAAAAGAAGGTTATATGTAGTGGAAATATGATATATCTATCAGATGATTTGAATTTGTCTGGAGGGGTTGTGAGTAGGGATACCATTGATATCTAATTTTGTGAGTTGGCTCATTTTATTGATAAGGAAAATTATATTGGTGGAAGGAATAGCCAGGTCATCTCGGATGCCTTTGTTGGGGGGGCTGGGGGGAGGGAATTATCTCCTATGTACAAATAAGGAACCAACCCCACCAATTCTACCAACTTCTGGGGGTCTCGGTTGAATCAGACTGCCCAAAAGACCTAATACCTATGATTGTAGGGAGGAAATCATCTTTGAAGCTAGCTCATGAGAGAGAAATTAAAGAAGTGAATCAAGGTAAACAAAGGTTGATTGCAAAGGCCCTTAGAGCATGGATTAACCCCTCCTATATGTCCCAATGAAAGTACTTTAAGTTAATATGAGAGGCCTAGGGGGGCTGGCCAATAGACTAACCCTTCAAAGATTGGTAGAGTTAAAGAAACCAGATCTAATGTTGATACAAGAGACAATGGGAAAGGGAGAGAAATTAATTTTTGAACTCAAAAATTCCTTGGGGGGATGGGACTTTCTCTCTTTAGATTCAAAAGGGTTTTCGAGGGGTTTGATTACTGTTTGGAATCACAATGTGTCCCTTATTATTTATTTCAATGTTTATTCAGGTCTTTGCACAAATTTATACAGTAAAAGCTCGAGATTGGCTCTAACTTTACTAAATGTGTATGGACATTATGAGGGTAAACAAATCTACTAGGAGGAACTATTTTCTTTTGAGTGTTTTAAAGTTGATAATATCATAATTGGATGGGAGGTATGGGGATCCAGTGCTAGAGTCGATAGATTAGCCAAATTCTTCCATTTGTTTAATCAGATAGGTGTTGTGGACATTGAGCCTATTAAGCTCAAGCCAACTTAGAGAAATAATATATCAGTGGCAGTTTGTGTTTCAAAGAGGCTTGATAGATTTCTGATCCATGGGGACTTTCTACAGAAGGTGAAAAAGGTACAGGTGATGGGTAGGATCCAATAGATTCTCAAATTACTTTCCCATTGTTTTGGAATTGGATAAAAATGATCCAAATATGGGAGCTCCTTTCAAGTTTAATTCAAGATGGGCAAGGGAGGAGGACTTTCAAGATCTAGTGAAGGTAAATTGGGTGAGGTATTATCCTTCACAAGAGGGAATTCCTTGTGAACAAATTGTAAAGGCTTTGAAAATAGTCAAGGAAAAGGTGGTTGACTCGGCAAGAAAAAAACATAGAGAAAGAGATGGTCAACTAAATGAAGTGGAGAGGAATCTCGAATCACTTTTTTCTTCTAATCTAATACGTTGTCTTAGTGATGAGGATAAGGTCATTTTGAAGGAATTGGAGTAAAGAAAGGAAAATTTATTTCAGGATAGGGAAAGGGAATGGAGGCTCAAGAGTAGGGAAACGTAGACTGAGTTGGGGGATCAAAACACTAATTTTTTTCAAAACTTTTCCAAACAAAAAAAGAGTGTAAATGCAATTTGGGAACTAATAAACATAGAAGGGAAGAAGGTTGGCACCTTTCAGGATTTGGGTAAACTAGGAGTGCATCATTTTGAGGAGGTATTACAAGAACCAGATAGAGAAAATATAGAATAAATTATCATTTCCCTAGACTAGTTGGAGAAAATAAGAATGAAAGGATGTACATGGAAGTCACAAGGGAGGAACTTATTTATATTCTTAACTCCTTTAAGAAAGAATAAGTCCAAGCCCAGATGATTGGACTATGGAATTCTATATTGAGTTATTTGACTTATTGGGTGAGGACTTGCTTAGAGTCATTAACTAAGTCATAACTTCTGGGAGAGAGCATGTATCTTTTAATTCCACTTTTATTGCTCTCATCCCAAAAGTGGATTGTCCTAAGAATTTTGAAGGCTTTAGGCCTATCTCCCTATGCAACTGCATTTACAAAATTATTTCTAAGGTTATTGCAGTGAGATTGAAGAGTGTCCTCTCAGAAGTAATCTCTCTTGAGCAGTTTGGCTTCCTAGAAGGGAATCAAATACATGAGGCTATAAGATCAGCACAATATTGACTACACACTATTAAAACCTCGCATATGTTAGCTACAATAATTAATCTATATATTTCTAAGGAATATGATAGTGTTTCATGGTTGTACCTTCGTTTACTCTTAATTCACATAGGGTTCTCACTTCCTTTAGTCAAGTGGATTATGGGATATGTGATTACGACCTCATTTGCAATGTTGATTAATGGATTAGCATCAAATTTATTTGAGTCTTCAAGGGGGATTAGACATGGATGCCCACTCTCGCCCTATCCCTTTCTTTTGGTAGTAGAAAAACTAAGTAGAGCCATTAGTGAAGTTAGGAGAACGAGGAGAATCAAAGGTCTGAGAACAGGATCTGAGGCAATCACACACTTATTGTTCGTAGATGATGTTCTATTATTCTATTTTGGATTAGAAAGGGAGGGTCAATGTTTCAAGAACATTTTACATCTTTAAAACAAGGCTACAGGCATGGAAATAAATGAGAATAATTATACAGTTTATACAGTTGGTTTGGAGGGTATTCAAGATTTGGTTATTGGAGGATGTTTTCATTTTCAACACTTAGACATGTCAAAAGGAGTTAAATATATGGGCATTACTCTTAAGACAAATTGTTATGGAAAGGTAGATGGGTATTGGCTACTATCTAAAATTGAAAAACACATCTCCTTTTGGTGTATCAGGTGACTCTCTAAGGGAGGTAGATTGGTTCCAATAAAGTCAATGCTACAAGTTATTCGAGTATACTGGCACACCCTAGCTCATATACCCAAAGGTATTCTTGAAAAATTAAGAAAGTTTAGTTTTAATTTTCTATGGCAAGGGAGTAGGGAGTGCAAAGGGAACCATATGGTTAAATGGCATAGGATTGCATCTCCAAATTCCCTAGAGGGATGAGGACTAAAGGATATTCATTTATTTGGTAAAGCTCTGGCAGAAAAATCATTATGGAATGTCATCACAAAGGAGAGTCCATGGAAAATTATTCTTATACAGAAAAACATTGCTCTAATGACTCTCTTAGAATGGATTAGAAAGGAAAATATGTAATATTCCATATATAAAAAGTATGCAGAACAGAAATAAATAGCTAGAAATTGTAGATGAACAACAATATAACCAGAACAACACCACAATAATACCAAAATGATACCAGAGTAACACCAGAAAGAGCACTTTGATTACTAAGAGCAATGTTCACTTGCCTCTTCGAGGGGGAAACCTCCAGCAGAGCAAAGCTCTATTACAATAATATCCAAGACAAAAGTTCTCATACCCTCGACTCCTATTTATACTAAATATGTCTATCAAAAGAACCATCTAGAGGAAGATCCTTTTAGAAGCGGAAGCTTCTATTAGGTCTTACATTGGACTTATTCTTCCTTATTTCTAGGCCTTATTAATATTGACCTTTATTACATGGAAATATATTATTCTACCAACGTGAGGGGTTAGGTCCCTAACATGTCCTCCCCCTTAAAAACAATCTTGTCCTCAAGGCATGAGATGAGGAAATTCTTGCAGAATGGTAGCTGGTTCCCAAGTGGCATCTGTTGGAGTTGTATCTTTTCACTGGACTAACACTTCCTTGATGGTTTGCTAATGCAGACGACGCTCACGCTGGTCCAAAACTTCTATTCTTTAAGCAGGAAACATGAAAAACGGGATGGAGCTTAGAATGACTAGCCAAAGCTAACTAATAGGCCACCTGTCCCACACGCTTGAGAACAGTATAAGGACCATAAAATTTGGGTGCTAGTTTCTGACAATGGTTAGCCTTGAGGGAATTTTGCTTGTAAGGTTGCAATCAAAGAAACACTTGATCCCCTTCTGCAAATTGACATCTAGAGCGACCTTAATCTTCTTGTTGCTTCATGTGATTCTAGGACAATACCAAATTCTATTTGAGGGTACAAAGAATAACCTCTCTAACTGTAAGCGTTTGGTCAACCACCTAAACTTTCGAGACACCTGGAAAATATGAGAGAACTAAAGGTGTCTTTTTTCCATATATCGCTTCAAAAGGAGTCATGTGGGTAGTTGTATGGTATGAAGTGTTGTACCACCATTCAACTAGTGGTAACCATTGAGCCCACTGATTTTTCCTTTCCATTGCAAAACACCTCAAATATGTTTCCAAACACTTGTTGACAATTTCAGTTTGACCATCAGTCTGGGGATGATAAGTTGTGCTGAGATGCAATTGGGTGCCTTGTAGCTTGAATAGTTCTTGCCAAAAATTGTTGGTGAAAGTTGGGTCACGATCAGAAACAATAGAATGCGGCATGCCATGAAGCTTGAAGACCTGGTCCATGAAAAGTTGAGCCACAGTGGATGTTGTAAATGGGTGTTGAAGAGCACATAAATGAGCATACTTGGAAAGATGATCAACTACCACCATGATGACTGATTTATTTCCCGATTTAGGTAAGCCTACAATAAAATCCATAGAGATATCCCACCAAATAGCAGATGGAACCGGAAGTGGTTGTAGTGTGCCAGGATATTTGATTTTTTCTCCCTTGTTGCATTGACACACATCACATTCAGCCACAAAATTATGAATGTCTTGTTTCATACCATCCCAGAAAAAAGAACGTTTGACTCAAACATAGGTTTTGGTAAACCCGGAGTGCCTAGCTATGGGTGTAGCATGAAGATCAGAAATTACCATGGATTTAAGTTTTGACTGTTTACTTAAATACAAACGGCCTGTGTATCGAAGCTCATCATTGAGCCAAGACTACCCTGGGGAAACTGGATAATTGGACTGCAATTGTTGTATCAGATGTGAACTTTTGTGATCGTGTAGTCATTCATGACGAACAACTTGGAGTGAATCTGGTACAATGAAGGAGAGAGAAAAAAGGGACCCTTCATCTTCATATTTTCTGGAGAGTGCATCAGCAACCACATTTTCTTTGCCTTTTTTGTAAATGATCTCATAATCATATCCAAAGAGCTTAGTCACCCATTTGTGTTGCTCTGGGAAGGAAAGGTGTTGTTCCAGAAAATACTTGAGGCTTTGATGATCTATCTTAATTTGGAAGTGTTTCCCCAATAGATAAGGGCGTCAAAGATCCACGACATGAAAAATAGCCAACATTTCCTTTTCATAGATGGATTTTCCCAAACTTCGCTCAGACAAATGTTTGTTGGTAAAGGCCAAAGGCCGACCCTCGTGCATAAGGACAACACCAATTCCTTTCCCAGAAGCATCAAATTCAAGGAAAAAGGTCTTAGTGAAATCAAGAAGGGCCAGGACTGGAGTGGTGCACATGGCCATCTTCAAGGTTTGAAAATCCTGAGCAACCACTGGAGTCCAAGTGAAAGAATTATTTTTAAGAATTGCAGTGAGAGGTGCCAAAATATTTCCCTAATTCTTCACAAAATTGCAATAATAACTTATTAAACCCAAAAATCCACGCAATCTTTTGAGAGTCTTTGGGTGAGGCCAATCTTGCATATCTTCAATATTTTTAGGATCCACCCTGACATCGGCCTTGCCAACAAGATGACCCAAGTACTCGACTTCTGAGGCACCAAAAGCACATTTAGATTGTTTGAGGAAAATTTGGTGCTGAGAGAGGAGATGGAGAACTCGATCCACATGAGCAAGATGGGTTGTCCATGTTTTATTATAGATGAGGATATCATCAAAGAAAACTAAGACAAAATGACGGAGAAAAGGACGGAAGACATGATTCATGAGGCTTTGGAAAGTGGAGGGGGCATTACACAGGCCAAAGAGCATGACCAAAAACTCATAGTGGCCCTCATGAGTTCTAAATGTAGTCTTAGGAATGTCTGCCTCTTTCATACAAATCTGGTGGTAGCTAGAACGAAGATCAAGTTTAGTAAAAAACTGGGCGCCAATCAATTCATCCAAGAGGTCATCAATGACAGGGATGGGAAATTTGTCTTTAATGATGAGTTTGTTGAGGGCATGAAAGTCAGGACACATGCACCAAGAACCTTATTTCTTAAGAACCATGACCACAGGAGAAGAGTAGGGGATCGTACTAGGGTGGATAACACCTATGTTGAGCAGTTCTTGAACAATTTTCTCAATTCCATTTTTTTGGGAAAAGGGGTGACGATAGGGACGAATATTGAGAGGAAGGATGCCTGGGACAAGGGGAATGGAATGATCATGAACACCACAGGAAGGAGGTAATCTCTGGGGAGGGGAAAAAACCACTTGATGTTTAGAGAGGATGTATTGAAGGTCATGCGGCACAGAGGGTGTCTCAGTTGCTTGTATGGCATGGAGTTTGGAAATAATGCCAGAATGACCTATTTTTGAGCATCTTTTCAATGAGATGGAAACTAATGATCTCCGGGGAACCGACAGTGATGTCTTGGAACTTATATGGTTGGCCCTCCTGGTCGAATTGCATGGTTAATTCATTAAAATCCATGAGAATGGGACCCAAATTCCTTAGCCATTATGCACCCAACACAATGTCACAACTTCCCATGTCGATAGCAAACATATGATATTTCAGGTGGTATTCACCAATTTGGTGACACACGTTTTCATAACTCCCTCCACATTTCATGGACCTGCCATTGACAATCATGATTTGAAAATTATTGGTTGCCCGAATATAGCAATTAGATTCTTAGGCAATGTGGTGATGAATAAAATTATGGGTACTTCCACTATCAATAAGAATGATGACCTTCCTATGCTTGATGTAATCAATTAGATTGAGGGTTTGGGGAGCAGAGAAGCCAGTGAGAGCATTTAGGGAAATGACTGGTTCTACTTCGAGAGGGTCTAAAGGAGGGGTTATGTCAATGGGTTCAGGTGACATGTACACAAGGGGAGCCTCAACATCCTCTTCTTAAACATCCTTTGAGATGGCCATAAAAATATTTTGTTCCTTACATGTGTGTCCCAAAAAATATTTTTCATCACAATTATAACAAAGGCCTTTGAGTTGGCGTTCAACCATTTCAGCCCTGGTCAATTTTTGGATCTTTAGTGGAGTAGAAGGAGGAGTGGGAGTTACTAGTTTAGTGGGAGAATAAAGAAGGGTTTTCGGTTTTGAGAAGAGACAACATGTTGTGATTCCTTAGCTCTTTTAGTAGCATACACCCAACTTTGAGGTCGAGCCATGAGGACATGGGCATGAATCTCATCCTTGAGGCCACTGATAAAACATTCTTAGAAAAAAGCATCAGACATGCCCTCTGTACGAAAATCCAGTCGCTCAAAAGAAGTTATAAAGTCTTCCACTGTGCCAGATTGTTTCAACTTTGTCAAACAACCTAAATGGTTGGTACCAATGTCAAAGCGTTCATAAAGCTTGTTGGATTACTGAGAGGGGGGGTGAATCAGTAATAGAGCAATTTAATCCTTTTTCACCATAAAATGAAAGTGTTATATCAATGTAGCATTATCATCCAATAGTTTCAGAGTAAATAAAGAATGAACAAATGAGCAATCACACACATACACAATACACCAGTGTTTTACATGGAAACCCAAAGCGGGAGAAAACCATGGAATGTTTTTTCTTATATGTCTTTAAGAATTACATTCATTGGAAGCACCAACTTCCTTTGTTTTCCAGTTGCAACTGGAAGGAGGCTCCAACCCCCTAGTTTCTCAGGATACAACCTTAGGGAAGCTCCAACTCCCCAATTCTATGGCTACAACTAGAAGGAGGATAAAACCCCCTATGTTCTCCTGCTATAACCGGAAGGTGGATAAAACAACCTGTCCTTGCCCCATCCAACCGCCCTGACATATAAGTAGAATGATGGAACCATTTTCACACTATCACTGTGAGATATACTGATGTAAACCTATACCAATCAATCTTCACCAAACAACCTATACCATAAACAAGTGCATCAACCATGCACCAACCTGTAATCATCATGTACCATAAACAAGTGCATCAACCATGCACCAACCTGTACCAAACAACCTGTAATCAGCGTGTACCATAAACAAGTGCATCAACCATGCACAAACTTGTACCTCAACCTGTACCATCAACGAGTGCATCAACCATGCACCAAATATGTACCAATCATGCATCAAATACACATAAACTATGACTCATCAAGATGTACCAACATCGTCAACTATACACCTCATGTATGTGCCAACTCATCAACTACTTGCCTCAACCATGTACCCAACATGTACCTCAACCATATACCAAATGCATATACCAATATAACCATCAAAAGTTCTCTAGAAATACATCACATTATCCATAACCAAATACCATAAACCATTACATCAAACCATGTGCCACAACCTCACTATTATACAACCTCTATCTGTAACATACCTCAACCAAAATCCCTCATCAATTTCATCATCCAAATATGATTTGTAACTCTGTAATAGACCTGGTGTATATGATCACATACCTAAAAACCTTTCTTAACTTTAACAACAAGAGACTTTCATTTTATCAAACTTTACTTTAGTCTCACATGACTGATTTTGGATTAGTCAACAACCCTAACTTGAAATAATCATAACTATGTACCTGTAATGAATAAATATCTGAAAAATGGTACACAATGTTCTTCAGTGTATTTTATGCAATTCCTCCAGATTTCACTACTTGGAACCTCTCAGAAAATGAGTTATAGCAAAAATGGCATACCTTGTTGAATTTTGACTTACTCTAGAGAGCGAACTTGTAGAGCGTGCCCTGCATGGAATATTTTTTGTATGGATCTGAAAATTGTACACATAATACTACGGAGTGTACTCTAAATAATACATTTGGTCTTACAGAATTTGGATATGTTATGAAGAAGTTATGACGTTTTTACACCTATTTTAGACTAGTTTCAGGACTAGCCACAAACCTTATTTTCCACGGCGTGTAACTCCAACAATACAATGACTCACAAGATAAAATTTGTATCACAGCTACTTGGATATGTTTCCTCAATGGCCTCCCAATTTCACGGTTTGAATCAATCTAGAAAAAGAGTTATTGCGAGAATGGTGAGATGACCTGTAAATAACATATCTTAGAAAGCATCATCAAAAGAATTTATCATCCCTTGAATTTCGACCTTCTTTACTTCATCTTCCCTCTGAAATTCATCTTAGATATCCTTTGGTTACCTCAGTCACTTGTAGATATTCAATATGCTCAAGTTTGATTAAAATGAGAGAGATTTTCCTCTTATTTATACTTTCATGTAGCTTTCTTAAGGGGTTACCTTTTAACCATCTTAACCCACTTTCTTTATTTTAGGGTTAACCAACTTCTAACCACTTGTCCAATTAGTAATTTATTCATTAACTTTATTATTTAAATAATTTGTTTTTTATCCACTTTGACTTATAGTACACTCATCACTTCACTTTACCTCAAGGGGTTACCTTATAACTATCTTAAACCACTTTCTTTATATTAGGGCTAACCCCCTTCTAACCACTTGTCAATTTAGTAATTTCTCCATTAACTTTATTATTTAAATAATTTCTTTTGTATTCAATTTGACTTATAGTACATTCATCACTTCACTTTATTATTTACCTTCTAAAATCTCTTAAACCACTTTGACTACTTTGACCTTTTGGGGCTTCTAGATGACTCATGAGGGTTCTCCAACTTCACATGGCCATAACTCTCTAACCATGAGGAGTTATGTGGCGTTCCACATACCACTGAAAATAGCATGGCATGTACTATCCATATAGAATATTCTTACCTACAAATATATCAAAACTCATACCATTATCCATCAAACAAACTTAGGTCCATTACCCAAACCTTTCTCCAACTTCGCATGGCCATAACTCTCTAACCGTGAGGAGTTATGTGGCGTTCCACATACCAATGGAAATGGAATGACATGTACTATCCATCTAAAATAGTCTTACCTACAAATATATCAAAACTCATACCATTATCCATCAAACAAACTTGGGTCCATTACCCAAACCATTGTGCTACCAAAATTCGCTACCAGACTTTCTTCAAGGGTTGACATCAATGACATCCAACCCAATTAATCAACAAAGCTCTACCACAAAGTGTGTCCAAGCCGCATACCCTTGGCAGGCATTTTTTCTCCATTTCCACCATTGCCAACGTTCTTGATCTAGATGGAGAATACCATATCGGAGTTTGGCCAACTCATCCATAATACCATACAAAGAGAAATAATGTTCCATTTGAGTTACCCAGTCAGTGGGATCCGAGCCATCAAATTTGGTCACATCCACAGGCGGAAGGCGTAGGTCATGCTGAAAGTGATGGGGCTGAAAATTCTGGGAATGAGAGGAAGTTTCACCTTCAGTATGCAAAGGTGGGTCAGATAAGGAAAGATCTGCAGGGATATGCAGCTTGGCACAGATCATCGTAGTGACTGATTCAAGTTGGGTAGTCATGTCTTGTTTGAGGTCTTGTTTGAGTTCCGCGATTGAGACAGCGATTGAAGAAACTATGGAGGAATGCATTTTTTTATCGATGGAGACAATATTGGCACTGAGTTGTCGCACTTTTTGTTTGGTTTCTATGAAATTAAAGTGCAAGGTATTGAAACGATCTTCCAAGTCTTGGCTACGGGTATGGGCCATGATGACGAGGGAACACGAAAAGGGGTGGATGGGACCACACAGAAAATGGGTTATGGGTGAAGTGTATCACAACGATCAGGGCGACGAGTTGAAGCCAATGGGATAAAGCCCAAATAAGGGTGTTGGAAGGAGGTTGGGTCCAAAAAAAAAAGAATTGTTGAAAAATGATAGGTATGACTGCAATAAGGGTGAAGAGAGAAATCCAATGGAAGAATATTGTAGTGATGAAATGCCCAAATGGTTAACAGGAAGAAATGTGTAGTAATTTCGCAACTCGAATGCAAGAGACACAGTTGCGCGACAATAGATCTTGTATGTTTTGTTTTTGTTTCCTTCCCAAGGATTAGGTATTCAAGGGCTCTACA
>JASDQU010308591.1:185332-199156 GCA_032191745.1 Picea mariana
TGGTACCTTGGTTTCAATATGTTTACATCAACATAGATCCATCTTAACTTAGGATCTATCAAGCACCGAGAGTTATCAAATCTCTCTTCATATATAGAGAGATATTTTTATTTATGTTTGTATCTATATTTGGATAACATATAATATTACTATTATTATTTGTTACACATGATGATTTAAGCATTACCCACGTGAAAACATCTATATCGTATTGGGCTATGGATGCATCTTAATACTCTCAATACAATAATCATTAACATAGGGTTCAATTTTGAGAGAATGCTCAATGTCCCATTTGAATGCCCTTATAACCATTGGTAACACTTTAGGAAAGTTTATTATTCAGGGTCCAAAAATATCAAGGAATTTTGTCGTTGCTACTGTTTAAATGTGTTGGAATATTCATCAATACTGAGAAAGGGGGGGATGAATCAGTATTGGATAGATTTTAACCAATTTTTCTCTTTACCACTTACACTAATAATCACATAATTAATCATAAGAAATTCAGAAAATTACACATCAATAGTGACCTGAAAATGGATAGAACCCATGCAACACTTGATATGAAATTATCACTAAGTTCAAATACCACTTTCCTTATTCCAAGAATATTTTATTGACAATTCTTATAACATGGAAACGACGTATCTTACTTAACAAAACACTTTAATCGATTATCATAACTCGCATAATCCATATTACATAAGCAACTGCAGAATCACTTTATTAATGCTAAAATGTTTCAATTACAATAAAAGGAATTTTGCAATAGAAGAGCCCTTCAAATATGTTGCTATGATGTAGAAAAGAACATCACCCTTGCATTCCTCTTGAAAAACTGAGAAAAGGGAGTATAAAGTTGGCTATATTCTTCTTACAATGCCCCAAACTCCCCTTGGCATGCAAAATAATACAATGACCTTTTTCTACTTTGCTCAAATGAAGAACCAGAGTGCATCGTTGAATTATTGGCAAACAATTGTGCAAAATTGATATAAAATACTCAAAATGTTTTCAAAGTGACCCCCGACATGCTTTACGAGACAAAAAAACAGCATATAAATTGTGTGTAAAACACAAAAAAGTTGTGTACAATGCATTGGGGTGCATGCAATTAAATAGGCCACCACTCTTAACAAAATCCCAAAATTTATGGCATGCTTTTAATTACAATTTGTTGGATTTTGTAACCAAATCCTAATTTTGTGGAAGCCTTAACTATAGTTTGTTTGGTTTATTTTAACAAACCTTATCAATGGCACAATGGTTAAAATATGCACCAATAAAAGTGGAGGTCATGGGTTCATTCATTTTACACGCATATAATTTGTTTTATATAGTTATAACTATATGTTAAATATGGTACGTTGTTTATTGGAATATATGTTGGTGGTTATGGTTTTAATATATATATATAACAAACTCTCGCACATGTTTAAAGTTAAGCTCCAACAACTAAGTTGTTGGTCGTGAGGTTCGGTAAATACCAGGGGTCTAGGGCTAGCCCCGAACCCATTTCTCCCCCCATTTGAAACCTTATAGCATTTCAAATATATTATATCTCATTTCATTGTTAAGACCCAATAGATGGTGTGTTGGTTATGGGAGATTTATTAAGGCATGGAGCTTGGATCTCATGGTGTCAATTCCCCCAAACACCATAAATTTTAAACAACCTTAATCATTACTAGCCAATGAGGGGTTGCCACATGGAAGCCTCTCATTGGCTATCCTTACCACATGTCGACAAACCATCGGACCATGTGTCAACCTATAACTCGTTCATCGGATGCCAACTCAGCTACTAAGTGTGTATACTATGTCACATTTTGATGTATGTACATGTGCCACATGTCACTCTCTGGTGTGCCACATGTCACCCCTATTTTTCCTAGTTTGACCAAACTTTGACCAGCCATAACTTTTGCATATGAAATTTGTTTGAAATTATTTTTTCATTGTTGGAAAGCTTGTGAAAATATCTACGCATTGAAATCAGTTTCAAGATATTTTGAGACATTCAAATTTTGAGCATTTTTAATCCCTTCTGGACCCCTGTGAGTGTTTCAGATCCTCCTAGACCTCTGTGAGAGTTCTTGGATCCTCCTGGATCATTCCTCCCCACTAGGAAGATTTTGGACCTCCAAAAGGTTTACATTAAATGAAGGAGATGCCTCCCCACTTGACCTGTGTCTCTTCCCCATGTCTAGACCACTTGGCTCATTACAATTAGTTTAATAACAAGTATGAAAGCTTAAATAATGTTGTTAACATAATAAATCATTCTCAGACATCCACATCTATCTACATTCATATTTTCCACTATTTTCCATGAAAAAAATATCAACAGTAGTAGCAAACATATATATGATATTGACAATGAATTAAAAACATTCATGCGCTTCCTGACAAAATCCCTATCACTTGCATGTAATGGACCTTCATGTGGCAACTTTGGAGAATTCTGAAACACTTTATGATTAGGAGATAACTTGACTATTTCATTATCACATTCTAAATCATATCCTTTTCTTGCTTTTGTGGACATCATAGTCGCATTCTTGCTTGCATTCACAACACCTACATTTGTGATTCGTGTCTCATCATCTGAATAAAATCCCAAATCTTGTGGAACTGTGACAACAACCTTTCTCTTTCCCTTGCCTCCATACTGTTTAGGCCTTAATTCAGGATGCAGCTTCCAACAATGATCTTCATCATGTCTTCTTTTCTTGCAATGAGTACACGTGAGCTTTTATTATTCCTTCTTTACTATAGCTACATGTTTCTCTTTTCCCTTTTATTACTTCTCTTTTTATTGAGAAAACTCCTTGGAGGAATCATATTTAACATCCTTCCCTCTGAACTCAAGATGCGCAACTTGAACACATACTTCATCAAAATTAGTGGGATTTAACAAAAGAAGAGTATGCTGAATGTAACTATGCAAAGCACCAATGTATTTCAGAAGGGTTTCTATATAATGTAATGAGATATTTAAAGCCAATGCTTTATTCCTAAATTCCTCAGTAAAATCCTTCACAATCTATCATTTTCCTTGCCTCAGATATTGTCATTCCATAATTGTTTTTTGTCGATATGCCAAAGGATAAAAAAAATTCTTTAATGAAGCTTTGAACTTTGTCCAAGAAGAGATAATCTTACCACTCTTTTGGATACCTTCCTGAAGTTTACATTCCCACCAAATCAGCGCTATACATTCAAGGCGAAGAGAAGCCAATTGATTTTTTACCGTGTCTTCATCAATCTGCTGAACACAACAATAAACTTCCATTTTTCGAATCCAATTGTCTAGTTTCTTTGCATCAGGCTTGTCCTTATACTTGGGCAAGTCAAAATTTGCATCTAACTTTAACAATGCCTTCTTTGAATCATTTTTTTTATGAGGAGATGAGGGTAGAGAAGTGGAAGGAGAAGAAGGTGTGGAAGGTGGCAAAGAAGGAGGTCTTGAATGAGGTGGAGAAGGAGGAATATCATCTTCTTGCATAATTTCTCTGAAAATTTCTCCTTTACATAATCTTCTTTCACTATAAATCTCTTCCCCATTTCCTTCATCTGATTAAATGAATTGAAGAAATCATCTCCATATTCATAAGGACCTATTTTCCTTGGTGAAGTGATATCTTCTCTTCAAGAGAAGCTCCTTGAACCAATTTCAGGATTATAGCTCTCAATTTTTCCTTCACCATGCTTGTGTTTATCCCTTGTAAGCATTCTCCTGTCAAACCATCTCTGATACTACTTGATCCAAAAATGGATAGAACCCATGCAACACTTGATCTGAAATTATCATTAATTTCAAATACCACTTTCCTTATTCCAAGAATCTTTTATTGGCAGTGCTTATAACATGGAAGTGACTTATCTTACTTAACCAAACACTTTAATTGATGATCATAACTTCCATAATCCATCTTACATAAGCAAATGCAGAATCACTTTATTAATGCTCAAATGTTTCAATTACAATAAAATAAATTTTTGAATACAAGAGCTGAATAATCCATTCAAATATGTTTCTCTAATGTAGAAAATAGCATCTCCCTTGCATTCCTCTCCAAAAGCTGAGAAAAATGAGTATAAATCGGCTATATTCTGCTTAAAGTGCCCTGGACTCCCCTTGGCACACAAAATAATACAATGAAATTTTGTTTCTTTGCTCAAATGCATAAACGAAGTGCTCCATTGAATTCCTAGAAAAACATCGTGTAAAATTGATATAAAATACATGAAATTCCATCATGGTGACCCCCTACATGCTTTGCGGTGTAGCCGCATACCCTTCGTACTCTCAACATGCTTTACGAGACAAAACACCCATATAGAAAATATTTGTAAAACATAAAAATGTTGTTCATACAATGTGTTGGGGTGTGTGCCATTAAATAGGCCACCCCTCTTCAAAAAATCCTGAAATTTATGGTATGCTTTAATTACCATTCGTTGGATTTTGTAACCAAATCCTAATTGTGTGGAAAGCCTTAACTATAGTTTCTTTGGTTTGTTTTAATAAACCTTATCCATGGCGCATTGGTTAAAAAATACACCAATAAAGGTGGAGGTGATGTGTTCCATTCCTTCCACACACATATAAATTATTTTATATAGTTATAACCATATGCTAAATATGGTACATTGATTATTGGAATATACGTCCTGCACATGTTTAAAGTTAAGATCCCTCTTATTTAAGGTGTTGGTCATGTGGTTAGGTAAAGACCAGGGGCTAGCCCATGGCCCCTTTCTCCCCCCATTTGAAACCTTATAGCATTTCAAATATATTATATATCATTTCATTGTTAATATTGAATAGACGATGCATTGGTTATGAGAGCTTTGTTAAGGTGTAGGCCTTGGAGGTCAATTCCCCTAGACTCCATAAATTTTATATAACCTTAATCATTACTGGCCAATGAGGAGTTGTCATGTGGCAACCCCTCATTAGTTATCCTTAGCATGTGTTTACAAACCATTGGACCATGTTTCAACCTATAACTCATCCACAATATGCCAACTTAGTTGTTGACTGTGTATGTCACATCACCTGTTGTGCCACATCACCTATTGTTGTATGTGTTGGATTATTGAGAAGGGGGGTGAATCAGTAATAAAGCTATTTAATCCTTTTTAACCATATAATCCAAGTGTTATATCAATGTATCATTATCATCCAATAACTACAGAGTAAATAAGCAAACAACAAATGAACAATCATACACAGTACACCAGTGTTTTACGTGGAAACCCAAAGTGGGAGAAAACCATAGAATGTTTTTTCTTATATGTCTTAAAGAATTACATTCATTGGAAGCACCAAATTCCTTTGTTTTCCTACTGCAAGTGGAAGGAGGCTCCAACCCCCTAGTTTCTCAGGCTAAAACCTGAGGGAAGCTCCAAATCCCCAATTCTCTGGCTACAACCAGAAGGAGGCTACAACCCCTTATGTTCTCCAGCTACAATCGGAAGGTGGCTACAACCACCTATCCTTTCCCCATCCAATCACCCTAAAGTATAAGTAGAATGATGGAACCCCTGTCACACTATCACTGTGAGATATATTGTTGTAAACCTATACCAATCAAACTGTAATCAACATGTACCATAAACAAGTGCATAAACCATGCACCAACCTGTACCTCAACCTGCAATCAACCTGTACCATAAACAAGTACATCAACCATGCACCAACCTATACAAAACCTATACCATGAACAAGTGCATCAACCATGCACCAAACCTGTACAAATAACCTGTCACAACAACCTCTCCAAACAACCTATCACAACAACCTGTCTCATCAATCTTATCAACCAAATCAGATCTACTAACCAAGATCAATCACCAAGATGTGCATCAACCAAGCATAACACAACAACTCATAATCATCACCAAGATCAATATGTGCTTCTAATAATATACCAATACAAGTATGCTACATCATCCATAAACCACGTGTCAACAATACTACTAACAAGTGCCTCCAACCATGTACCAAGTATGTACCAGTCATGTATCAACCACTTCTCTCAACCATGTACCCAACATGTAGCTCAACCAAAAGCCCTCATCAATTTCATCATCCAAATATGATTTGTAACTCTGTAATAGACCTGGTGTATATGATCACATACCTGCAAACCTTCCTTAACTTTAACAAAAATACACTGGCATTTTCATCAAACTTTACTTTAGTCTCACATGACTAGTTTTAGATTAGTCAACAACCCTAACTTGAAATAATCATAACTATGTACCTGTAATGAATCAAGATCTAAAAATAGTACACAATGTTCTTCAGTGTGTTTTATGAAATTCCTCTAGGTTTCACTACTTGGAACCTCTCAGAAAAGGAGTTATAATAAAAATGGCATACCTTGTTGAATTCTGGCTTATTCTAGAGAGTGAACTTGTAGAGTGTGTCCCGCACAGAATATTTGTTGTATGGATCTGAAAATTTTACGCAGAATACTACAAATTGTACTCTAACCAACACATTTGGTCTTACTTAATTTGGATCTATTATTATTACATTATGACATTTTTACCTTAAACACTTGTTTTAGAATAGTTTAAGGACTAGCTACAAAGCCTATTTTCCACAGAATGTAACTCCAAAACTACAATGACCCACAAGCTTAAACTTGTACCACAACTACTTGGATATGTTTTCTCAATGACCTATCAATTTCACAGTCTGAATCATTATAGAAAATAAGTTATTGAGAAAAAGGTGAGATAACCTGTAAATAACATACCTTAGAAAGCATCATCAAAAGAATTTATCCTCCCTTGAATTTCGGCCTTCTTTACTTCACCTTCTCTCTGAAATCCGGCTTAGATATCCTTTGGTTACCTCAATCACCTATAGTTATTCAATGTTTTCAAGTGTGATATGAAATGAGAGAGTCTTGCCTCTTATTTATACTTTCATGTAGCTTCCTCAAGGGGTTACCTTTTAACCATCTTAACCCACTTTCCTTATTTTAGGGTTAACCAACTTCTAACCACTTGTCCAGTTAGTAATTTATCCATTAACTATATTATTTAAATAATTTATTTTGTATCCACTTTGACTTATAGTACACTCATCACTTCACTTTACCTCAAGGGGTTACCTTCTAACCATCTTAAACCACTTTCCTTATTTCAGGGCTAACCCACTTCCAACCACTTGTCAACTTAGTAATTTCTCCATTAACTTTATTATTTAAATAATTTCTTTTATATTCACTTTGAATTACAGTGCACTCATCACTTCACTTTATTATTTACCTTCTAAAAATCTCTTAAACCACTTTGACTACTTTGACCTTTTGGGGCTTCTAGATGACTCATGAGGGTTCTCCAACTTCACATGGCCATAACTCTCTAACCATGAGGAGTTATGTGGCGTTCCACATACCACTGAAAATGACATGACATGTAATATCCATATAGAATAGTATTACCTTCAAATATATCAAAACTCATACTGTTAGCCATCAAACAAACTTGGGTCCATTACCCAAACCTGGGTTCTCCAACTTCTCATGGCCATAACTCTCTAACTGTGAGGATTTATGTGACATTCCACATACCACCAGAAATGGAATGAAATGTACTATCCATCTAGAATATTCTTACCTTCAAATATATTAAAACTCATACCATTATACATGAAACAACCTTGGGTCCATTACCCAAACCTTTGTGCTACCGTAATTATCTACCGAACTTTCTCCAAGGGTTGACATCAATCACTAAGGGTTGAAATCAATCTAAAATATCACTCTCCAATGGTTGACGTCAATGACAACCAAAAATCCATCAACCTAAGCCAATTTTCTGACAATCTCCCCCTTTGGCATTGATGGCAACACTTAGTCATGATAAATTCATGCTTATATTCTTCATCAATGTTTCTATCTCTCCCCCTTTGACATCAATGACAAACGGTATCTCCCTTTGGGGTTGATCCCTCTGTCTACATGCCTTTGATTTTACTTTGTGTTTATAAACCTTTGATTAGTCTCTTTCCCTTCATATGAATAATATCTCCCCCTTTGACAAATGGTATCACTCTAAAGTTATATCGCTCATTCTTCCCTTGTGACAATCGCTCCCCTTGGAAACATGCCTCTATGCTCTCTCTCCAAGAATTTTCCTTTGCATATGATAAATTTCTCCCCCTTAGTCCTATTTATGGTGCTTCCTTGTGTACATCTAAGACATATAAGATAAGCATTCATTTTGGAGTAGAAATTACTCCTAGTCTTTGGCAAAGATACTCAAGGGCTTCCCGTGGAAGCAGTTTTGTAAAGATGTATGCCACGTGTTCTTTTGTTCCCACATATTCAACTTTGATGTTCTTCTCTGCAAGATGTTCCTATAGAAAGTGATACTTTATTGAAATGTGCTTATTCTTGGAGTACATCACTGGATTTTTTGAGATACTGATGGCACTTGTATTATCACAATATATTGGAATGGGCTCATCATACTCAACTTGTATATCTGTCAAATTTGGTTTCATCCATAGAACCTATGTACAACATGTTGTTGTTGCAATATAATATGCCTTGAATGTAGATAAGGATATTGATGATTGTTTCTTGCTTAGCCAAGATACTAAACACTCACCCAAGTAGAACGTTGTTCCACTGGTCTTCGTCGGTTATCAATGCAACCTGCCCAATCTACATCTGTGTAGGCAATAAGTGATAGATCATTTCCTTTTGGATACCATAATCTAAACTCTTTTGTTCCTTTGAGATATCTGAATATCCTCTTCACTGCTAATACATGTGATTCCTTTGGTGTTTCCTGAAATTGTGCCACCTGTCCAACTGCCTGCATTACATCTAGTCTCGATGTTTTCACATATAGTAAGCTACCAATCATTGACTTGTATTTTCTCTGGTCTGTAGACTTTGAATCATCATCTTTTCTCAACTTGCAACTGGTTTGCATAGGAGTGGTAACTGGTTTTCAATCTTACAATCCGAACCTCTTTAGCATTTCTATATTATACTTAGTTTGAGAAATAAAAATTCCTTGGTTTCTTTGACATATCTGAAGACCCAAAAAGAAGGATAGTTCTCCAAGTAATGAAATTTCAAATTCATTATGCATATCCTTTGCAAATTTCTGGATTAACTTGTCATTAGTACTTCCAAAACAATATCATCAACATAAATTTCAATTAATAAAATTTTACCTTGAGTTACCTTGATGTAGAGGTTGTTATCTGCGCTTCCTTTCCATAGTTCATAGGGAGTTTTGTCATTGTTGTTTCTGAGAATTACTCTATTTTGAATGTGAACTAATGTATGCACTGCATGTGTCCAAAAAATATCAGTCAATCTAGAATCCATTAGCATTGTTCGAGCCATTTCCTATGTAATTATCATCTGTTATGATAATGTTCCTTTGTCTGTTAACCACTCTCTGAACCAATCTATGAATCCATGCTCTCGTCCACTATCATATATTTGTCCAAACTTGCTAAGTGTTCTTACGAATCCATCTCTGTCCATATTTTCCAATACTCTACTTGCGCAATTGTCCATAATACTGACCCAATTATAACAATGCAAATGAATTCCTTGAAAATATAGTGCACCCATGGCTTCCTTTTATAGCATAGCTTTGAGGTATTATGCAACCAGTTCTAGTGTGAATAAAGGGCCTTTTAGGTCTTTGACCAGCCCCCCAGTCAGATTCAACCGAGATTTGGATTTCAAATCGACTTGGAAGTTGAACCAGAAGTGGGTGGAAGGCCGACCAATATCATAAATGCACTGTTTTGAGGTGTGCACAGCTTTTTGCTTCTCCAGTCATGCATCAGGCGCATGTGCTCTTTTCCAACGTTATCTGAATGTCACACGTGCATGCGCGCCTTGTGTATTTTTAGTGCATGCTGATTTTATTGTTGGTTGTATAGTTTTGGACCTTTTGGAGATGCATTTTTGGCCCATGAGTGAACTAATGAGTGTTTTGAAGATGTTGGATTCATGTAACCATATGCGAACGAAATTCCGGTGATAACAAATACAATTCATGAACGTACAATATCTTGAACATGTTCCTTATTTACCTGTCCTTCCTTTCTTTCAGTTATTTTCCAAACCTTTCTGTATCTGACATCTTTCTTTTTCTCTGTAGAATTTTCTTCATCTTGTTTTATTGCCAATCTTGCAATCTCTGGTACATGGTCTTATATCTGATATCAGTATTCTCTTTCATGGAAGTATTGATCATGCTTCTACAATCAATGGCTATGTGTCCATAGTTATGACATTTGTAACACTCAATGTTACGTGCGACTACATAGGCACTTCTTGCTTGAACATTTCTTTTATAATCCTTGCAATCTGCAACCTTATGTACAAAGTTAGTACAATAAAAACAATGACCATAAAATAAATTTGCATACCTGGGAGTGAATGATCTTCTTTGTGGCGTAGTCCTTATGAATTTTTTCCTTGACTGGTCATGATCATGATTGAAGCTTCTATGTGGCTTGAACATATATGGTCTTCTTGAAGATGTATCTTCAATAGTTTTCTTAGATTTTGGTTGACCATGATTCCTTCCTTTGAGTGCTTCTGCATAACTCTTTCTATTTTCTTCATTCTTCTTTTCTAGCAACCTAGAGTGCTTCTCTTCATTCTCTATAATTGATGTGGATGTTTCTTTCTCTTCAACGTTCTTGTTGATATTGATGATTTTACTTCTCAATGTGACAACTTCTTCTTCAAGCTTCTCAACCTCTTCTTCTTTCTTTATTATATGAGACTTCATGACTTCTTCTGTTCTTTTCGCTTCTTCAAGCTGAATTTTTAATGTGGTTATTTCTTCTTCGAGTCCTTTCTCTTCTTGAACAAACTTTGCCTCAAGTTGGTTTAGATCATTAGTTCTTTCCTTAAGATGATCTGTCAATATCTTCTCTCTCATTTATGCTTCTTCCTTCTATGTTGCTATGTTGGTTTCCAAACACTGCTTTTGATATTCAAGATTATCTTCAATCTTTCTGGCTTCTTCTAGATTAGTTCTTAAGTTCTCGATGACCTGTTGGGTTTCTTTAAAAATGTGAACACTTTCCTTTTTTTTCATCAATTCTTTCTTGAGTGAATTGTTTTATTCTCTTAGTTCATCTAAAGCACTAGTAAATTCTTCTTCATAATTGTCTTCCTTTTCAATTAGTTTTTCTGTCTCATTTCCTTCATGGCATTCTATTTCAAGATGTCCATGTTTTTCACAATTAAAACAAAACAACATACCTTTGGTGATTATGTACTCTTCATATTATGAATCTTCTTGACATGGTGAACATAATTCTTCTTGATTTGTATCTGCATCTTCTTTGACATTTTCTGAATCTATTTTGGGTGAAGAATATATGTCATGTAACTTATCCCAAAGTTCTTTTGTTGATGAACATTTACCAACCTTTTCTCTTACCAGATTAGGTAATTCTTCCCAAATGAAATCCATTTCTATTTTGTTAATCTTCCTCAATTCCTTCTTGGTTGCAGTCTTTTCCCTTTTTGAACTATCATATCCTATAACAACTGATACCCAAATATAATGTCCATGTGTCTGTAAAAACACTTCCATCCTTATGCTCCACATCTCATACTTAAAACCACTCTGACCATTAAACATTGCTACTCCATTCTCAGAATAATCCATGATATCCCTCCAATGGTTAAATTGTTTCCTAAAGGAACCAGCTCTAATACTAATTGTTGGATTACTGGGGGGGGTGAATCAGTAGTAGAGAAATTTAATCATTTTTAACCATATAATCCAAGTGTTATATCAATGTATCATTATCATCCAATAACTACATAGTAAATAAGCAATGAACAAATAAACAATTATTCACATACACAGTACACCATTGTTTTACATGTAAACCCAAAGTGGGAGAAAACCACATAATGTTTTTTTCTTATATGTCTTGAAGAATTAAAATCATTGGAAGCATCGACTTCCTTTGTTTTCCATTTTCAACTAGGAGGAGGCTCCAAACCCCTAGTTTCTCGAGCTACAACCTGAGGGAAGCTCTAACTCCCCAATTCTATGGCTACAACCAGAAGGAGGCTACAACCCCTTATGTTCTTCGGCTACAACCAAAAGGTTGCTACAACCACCTGTCATTGCCACATCCAACCACCCTGATGTATAAGTAGAATGATGGAACCACTGCCACACTATCACTGTGAGATATACTATTGTAAATATGTACCAATCAACCTATAATCAACCTATACCATAAACAAGTGCATCAACCATGCACCAAATTGTAGCATAAACAAGTGCATCAACCATGCACCAACTTGTACAAAACCTGTACCATGAACAAGTGCATAAACCATGCACCAAACCTGTAAAAATAACCTGTCACAACAACCTATCCAAACAACCTATCACAACAACCTGTCTCCTCAATCTTATCAACCAAATCAGATCTACTCACCAATATCAATCACCAATATGTGCATCAACCAAGCATAACACAACAACTCATAATCATCACCCAGATCAATATGTGCTTCTAATAATATACTAATACAACTATGTTACATCATCCATAAACCATGTGTCAACAATACTACTAACAAGTGCCTCCAACATTGTACCAAGTATGTACCAATCATGTATCAACTACTCATCAACTATGACTCATCAATATGTACCAACATCATCAACTATACACCTCATGTATGTGCCAACTCATCAACTACTTGTCTCAACCATGTACCCAACATCTACCTCAACCAAAATCCCTCATCAATTTCATCATCCAAATATGATTTGTAACTCTGTAATAAAACTGGTGTATATGATAACATACCCTCAAACTTTCCTTAACTTTAACAACAAGAGACTATCATTTTCATCAAACTTTACTTTAGTTTCACATGACTAGTTTTGGATTAGTCAACAACCCTAACTTAAAATAATCATAACTATGTACCTGTAATGAATAAAGATCTGAAAAATAGTACACAATGTTCTTCAGTGCATTTTATGAAATTCCTCCAGGTGTCACTACTTGGAACCTCTCATGAAAGGAGTTATAGTAAAAATGGCATACCTTGTTGAATTTTGGCTTATTCTAGAGAGAGAACTTGTAGAGGGTGCCTCACACGGAATATTTGTTGTATGGATATGAAAATTTTATACAGAATACTACAACATGTACTCTAACCAACACTTTTGGTATTACTTAATTTGGATCTATTATGAATAAGTTATGACATTTTTACCCGAAACATTTGTTTTAGACTAGTTTAAGGACTAACCACAAACCCTATTTTCCACGGAGTGTAACTCCAAAACTGAAATGACCCACAAGCTGGAATTTGTACCACATCTACTTGGATATGTTTTCTGAATGACCTATCAATTTCATGGTCTGGATCATTATAGAAAAAAAATTATTGTGAAAATGGTGAGATGACCTGTAAATAACATACCTTAGAAAGCATCATCAAAAAAATTTATCCTCCCTTGAATTTCGACCTTCTTTACTTCACCTTCTCTTTGAAATTCGGCTTAGATATCCTTTGGTTACCTCAGCCACCTGTAGATATTCAATATTCTCAAGTGTGATATGAAATGAGAGAACCTTGCCACTTATTTATACTTTCATGTAGCTTCCTCAAGGGGTTACCTTTTAACCATCTTAACCCACTTTCCTTATTTTAGGGTTAACCAACTTCTAACCACTTGTCCAATTAGTAATTTGTCCATTAAATTTATTATTTAAATAATTTATTTTGTATCCAATTTGACTTATAGTACACTCAT
>JASDQU010308591.1:217158-227874 GCA_032191745.1 Picea mariana
GACAGAGAAGAGGCCAGTGTGCCAGCACCCCCTGAGGGTCCACTGCGTGCTCTGGTTGGTATTGGTAGCATTCACCACGAACTCGAGAAGGTCAAATTTCCTGAGTTCTTTGGTGCCCCAGATGATACAGTCATCAAGGCATGGTTGGATAATATGGCGATGTTCTTTGCACTTCGCGACTATACCTCAAACATGATGGTTCTGCATGGCGGTCTTTCAACTGAAGGGGAGTGCTCTTCTATGGTGGAAGGCACTCCTGTCACAGCTGAACATGGTCGTCGAAGATGTGTCATGGAAATTTTTCAAGGAATGGTTCCAAGAGAGGTACCTATCAGAGGAATTCATTGAGCGTCAGCTCAACAAGTTCAATGCCTTACGACAGGGCGGTCGTACAGTGCTCGAGTACAATGACCATTTTATGGAGATGCTTCGGTATGCTCCGCATCTTAATATGGAGAAAATTAAGGTCAACAGGTTCGTGTTAGGCCTTAATGGCAGCATACGTGCAAAGGTTAGGATTTTGATGCCTCATACCTTGCATGATGTCGTCCAGAAGGCCCTCATAGCAAAGGAGGAGCTTATTAGTGGGGGTCAGAACAGGACTCCAGAGAGACCAAAAGGGAATGTGTCATCTGGTGCATAGTAGCATCAGACACCAGCCAGGCATATACCAGGATATCATGGCTTCTAGAAGGGATCCACTTTCACTACACCTCGTTGACCAGTGCCTCAGCAGAAGACTCCTTACCGAGGACCACCGCATCAGCTACAACGTCAACCGCAGTTATAGCAGTTTAGGCCTGTTCAACAGAATAGACCAGGATTCCATGCCAGTGGGCCGTCATCTTCTACTTTGGGTACCAAGAGTACTGGACCAAAGAATGGTTGTTAGACATATGGGGAGCCACACTACCAACGTGACTACCCAGTGGAGAGGACTAGAGTGTCTATATTAGCCGGACCCACTACCGTGGGAGATTTGGGCAAGGCCCATCAGATTCATGCAGTGGTGAATAACGGCCAAGAAGAGCACCATTCGACTATGCTCGAGACGTCAGGTACCATCGCTGACCAGACCCTTAGTGTTTTGATAGATCCCAGTGTTACCGAGAGTTTCATTTCTGGTGCAGTGCTAAAAAGGATTAAGGTAAAGGCAGTCGAACAAGATGAGTTTATCTTTGTAGAGATGGCTTCGGGAGCCAAACATAAGGTTGGAGGAAAGGTTACTGGCTGTACCCTTAACCTAGGAGAGTTTGTCACTAGGGCCAACCTGTACGTCACGATCTTAGGATATTATGACGTCGTGATCGGTATGGACTGGATGGAATCACATGAGGCGATACTCAATTGTAATATGAAACGGTTGAGCTTGGTTGATGATGAGGGATAGAGGCACGTGATTGTAGGTCGGAACCAGGGAGTTTCCTTTAGGTTCATCTCTTCCTTGCAGCTACGGAAGAGCATGCACAAGGGGTGTAATATTTATGTGATCCTTGCATTAAATGAAAGGGGAGTAGTCGAAGGTCTAGAACACCTTCTGGTGGTGAGAGAGTTTGCAAACGTATTCCCGAAGGAGTTACCTAGAATGTGGACGGAGAGGGAATTGGAGTTTACCATAGACCTAAAACCAGGGACTGAACCGATAGCAAGAATGCCTTATCAGATGTCGACCCTAGAGTTACAAGAGTTGAGAATGCAAATGAAGGATTTGTTGGACCTGGGACTTATATGTCCAAGTGTGTCCCCATGGGGCACGCCTGTCATTTTCATACAAAAGAAGGATGGGTCATGGAGGCTTTGCATTGACTACCATCAATTGAAAAAGGCAACGATCAAGAATCAATATCCGTTGCCAAGGATTGATGATCTGTTCGATTAGATGAAGGGGCCGACGGTTTTCTCAAAGATCGATTTGTGATCAGGGTATCACCAATTACAGATCAAGGAGGATGATGTCCCTAAGACCGCCTTTAAGACAAGGTTTAGGCATTACGAGTTTACTATTTTACTGTTTGGACTGAAAAACTCCCCAGGGGTATTTATGATTTTGATAAATGGGGTGTTCTGCGAGTACTTGGACAAGTTCATCCAAGTATTCATTGACAATATTTTGATTTACTCTCAGATGACGGAGGAGCATGATGAGCACTTGAGCTTGGTACTACAGTGTCTACGAGAGCACAAACTGTATGGGAAGTTGTCCAAATGTTCGTTTTATCAATCGAAGATTCACTACTTAGGGCATGTCATCTCAGGCGAAGGTATCATCATGGATCCAACAAAGGTTGAGGCTATTATGGAATGGCCTGCACCGATGAATGTTCTGGAAGTGCATAGCTTCATGGGTTTAGAAGGATACTATTGAAGGTTCATCGAGGGATTTTCAAAGATAGAAAATCCGATCAAGGAGTTGAAGAAGAAGAACAAGAAGTTTGTTTGGACCGAGAAATGTGCAGAAGCTTTTCGGAGGCTCAAAGAGTTGTTGACCATGGCACCGATACTAAAGTTCCCTGACATGGACGTGGACTTCTTGGTATGCACTGATGCATCCAAGGAAGGCTTAGGTGGATTCTTGATGCAAGACGTTCGAGTGATCGCTTACATCTCGAGGAAACTAAGAAGGCATGAGGAGAATTATGCGACGCAGGATTTGGAGTTGTTAGCCATTATATATGCCTTGAAGGTTTGGAGACACTACCTAGTTGGGCGAAAATTTGAACTAAAGATAGACCACTATGGACTAACACATCTTTATGCAAAGCGACTTGAACGCGCAACAACGACATTGGTCGGAACTGCTTAGTGAGTACAATTTCAAGATTTCTTACATAAAAAGAATAGTGAACCGAGTGGCAGATTGCATTGAGTCGAAGACCATGCATATTTTCGGTGTTGCCTCTTCAGATAAATCTACGTGAAAATATTATAACTTTACAGTGTGACGATGACTAGTACAAAGAGGTCGAGGATTTTATCAAACAAAACATAATGATGGTACCAAGATTTGAAGGATTTACGTTTGACGACGATGGATTATTGAGGTTTAAAAATCAGATTTACGTACCATCAAACAATGAGTTGAGGAGATTGATCCTAAACAAGGCTCATATAGTAGTATACATGGCTCACCCGAGAGTCACGAAGATGAGGTCAGACCTTAAACCCTTATTCTTCTGGAAAGGAATGAAGGCAGACATAGTCAACTATGTGGCCAGATGTCTAGAATGTCAACAGGTAAAGGCCAAACATAGACATCCAGTAGGATTACTACAGCCACATGCTATTCCAGAATCAAAATGGCAAGTTATTTCGATGGATTTTATTGTTGGATTTCCATTGACGGCAAGGAGACACGACTGACGGCAAGGAGACACGACTCGATTTTCGTAGTAGTCGACACTCTCACGAAGAGTGCTCATTTTATTCATGTGTGTATGACGTATCATGCACCTGACATAGCTAGATTTTTCATCAGTGAGATTGTGAGGTTGCATGGCATGCCTAAGAGGATTATATCCGATCGAGGATCAATGTTTACTGGACAATTTTGGACTAGTTTCCAAGAGGCCTTGGAACCCAACTTAAATTTAGTACTGCATATCACCCAGAGACTGACAGGCATACTGAACGAATGAACTAGACCTTGGAGGACATGTTTTGCATGTACGTGATGGACCAACAAAAGTGTTGGGAAGAATTCTTGCCACTGGTGGAATTCACTTATAACAACAGTTACTAAAGCACCATTAAGATGGCGCCTTTCGAGTTTCTTTACACGCGACCGTGTCAGACACCTTTGAGTTCGGATCGGCTTAAGGATAGGGTCCTGGTGGGACCATAAGCGATCCAAGAAATGGAAGAGAAAATGCAAACAATAAGACAAAGGATTAAAGAAGCACATGATCGACAAAAGAGTTATGTCGATGTGCATCGTGTCAACCGTAGTTACGAAGTTGGTGATTGAGTCTTCTTGCAGGTAAAAACGCATAAGAGTTCGATCAAGTTTGGAAAGGGAGATAAACTCTCTCCTAGGTTCATGGGACCTTTCGAGATTGTGAAGAGGAAGGGGAATGTAGCCTATCGACTAGCCTTGCCTGATTCTTTGAGGCGTATGCATGATGTTTTTCACCTATCTATTTTGAAACATTATATTGGTGATCCTACACATGTTATTGACATGAGTTCCTTGCAAGTATCGAACAAGGGGGCGCTCATGACTAAGTCGATCTGCATCCTGGATCATCACATTCGACAACTACATTGTCAAACAGTAGATCAGGTCAAGGTCTACTGGGACAACTATAGTCCACACTCGGTGACCTGGGAGGACGCACATGATATGCGCCAGCAGTTTCCATTTTTGTTTGATAGATAGACTTATGATATTGTGATACACATTATTTTGGCACTTATATACTGTGAAACTTCGGGATGAATTTTATACCAAGAGGGGGGTGTATGTAACATCCTGCTCTTGTGTGCACTGAGCAAACTTATTCTTTGAGGACACTTGCTTGCAAGTGATCCGAATTATTATACTATTGGACATTTGAATATGATTATGAGGCATTATGGATTGATGACATGTAATTTTGTTGTATTGACATAGACAAGTGATATTGACTCGGTTTTCCTAAGTGTGCAAGATTTTGGACCTCGAGGATGCAGAGGCATCGATGAAACCCCTTAGACTCCAGATCAAGTCAGGGAGTGGACTATTGGGGTTTGATTGTTGTATATATGACATTTGAGCATCTGATTAGATGATATGATTATGGATATTATTTCTGACATGATTCGTTGATGATGCAGGCTGACAATAGCTTGCTGACCAGACTTACATGTGGAGTAGAGGGGTCATGCACGATAACCAGAGACGTTGAGGGAGAGGTGTGAATAGCAGCCCTGCCACAGCCTAGTAGCACTCCCGTTGTGGCTCTAACTATAGGTTAACAATTACCTAGTTTGAGAAGACACACGATGCTGTGAGGGCCGACTACAACAGTCGCTCACGATGATTCTAAAGGGCATGCAATAAGGCATGGGCCTTATTCTTTAGAGGCCCTTAGTCTCCCACAAGATCACCTAGCAGAGTATTGACTCCAAGGGTTTTTGATGTCTACCAAGTCAGTCAAGAGGCGAGTGGCACCCTTGGAGCATGTAGTATGTCCTGAAGGGCACGTCACGCAAGAAAAATGGAAAGAGGCGAGTGGCACCCTTGGAGCACGTAGTGCGTCCTGAAGGGCACGTCGCGCAAGGGAAACAGAATGAGGTGAGCGGCACCCTTGGAGCACCTAGTGCATCCTGAAGGGCACGTCATGTTGTTAATTAATAAAAGAATAAACCTAGATGGCCTTAGAATGAATAACATGATAAGAAATATTTAAAAATAATTCCCCTAATAAAATGTCGCCCAGCCTCGAAAATTAAAATCTAGGTCTAAGTGAAACTTGTGGTAAAAGAAAAATATTTATATAAAAATAAAAATAAAAATAAATAAATAATACTAATAATCATCATTAAACATGTGACAAAGGGGGGTAAGAAACCCGATTAAATTATTAAAATCAAATTATGGAGGGATTTAAAATTTTAAAAGAGAATTAATTGTTTGTCACATATGCTAATTAAAATTTTATTAATTAAAAAGAAAAAGGTAATTTTCTACACTTGCCAATTTGAGGTTTAAATGAAAAGGGAAAGAGGGAAATTTAAAAGAATTAGGAAACTAGAAAAAAGCGTGAAACATAAAGAGAAAGGGAAACATAAGGAAAAAGTAGAAAGACCAACTTAGTAAGGTATCTTGCATTTAAGAACTTTCTAAATTGAACTCAACTAGTGAATTAGTAAGGGGGTAAGTCATTAAATTGGATAATGGAATATGGGGACACCTAGGAGTGATTCTAGAAATGCTTTTAGGTGGGTAAGGTAAATATGAGTAATTAATTAATTAATGAAATAAATTTATGGTGCAATGAAGGGGATGGGTGACACATGTACAGGGAGGATTTTTATGAATTAAATTATGGAACAATAAATTAAATGGGATTTTGGGAAAGTAAATGACTTAGAAACTCTATATAAAGGAGGTAGGAGAAGGATGATGGACCTCTTCTGTGATGCGTAACGTTATGCTGCAAAAATTTAAACTTGACTAACTTAGCTTGTGGGAGTTGGGATACCCAGCTCAGTGAGGAGTGGTAGCTTGGCCTTGCGAGGCGAGCTGGGATCTAGCTATTCTATGTTTTAGTGTGTGTGGCCCCTTTGCGGCTCAGGGAGCTAAGGGGGAAGAAGAGTACCCCTAGCATTGGCTGGGAGGTACCGGTGAAGTCTCATCGGTCGACAAGCGGGAGCTACATGGAGCGCGCGAGACAATGATTCAGAGTGGAAGACTTGCGATACAGTACACTTACTTTGATTCTACATGGTAGATTATTATTATACCTTACGCTTTCATTTTTGTATTTTTAATTGGGTAAAGAAAATGTTTGACTCAACATTTCAACTGAGAACCTAAATTTCCCCATAGCCTTAATCCCATTGATTGACTTAATTCCCTTGGCTTTCGATCCCTGAATGTTGTGACTGTCTAACTAGTTTTATCAATTTGTTGTGATGGGTTGTTGTTTTTACTTCATCCTCATCCCTAGTTTGTCAGTCCATGCCTGAGAAGTTATAAATGTGTTGAACCTACACAAAATAGATCTAGCTAAACAATAATACACATATTTGTAGAGAGAATTGGAGAAGGAAGAAGAAGGAGAGAAAGAATGGAAGAATTCTCATGAACTGTTTCCACACTCAAAGAGTGAATAATTTACAATAGATATAGGATACATGAGTAACTAATGATCCATAGTGGTGGTCTAGAGTGATCTGGACACACACCAGCAGTTACGGGAGTAAATTGCCACCTAGTCTAGTCTCTCAAGCAGTTACGGGAGTGAACTACCACCTAGATGAGTTAACTATTCAACTAGTCTTCAGTTAACTGATTGAACAAAGAGTAGTGAGTTGGTGATGATCCCAATGTTGCATGGTGACAAAACCAATACAACATCTAAAATCAACTCAACTAGTCAAACTGAAGTGTCAACCCACTTTGGCTTCTTATGTTGAGGGGATTGCAGATCTGAATCACCATTATTGTTGAAAAGAGGATTTTCAAAAAAATGAGGCTCTTCTTTCATCTGAAATATCTAAGGTTGAAGAAGATTCTTTTGAAGATTTAGTATCAGAAGAGTCTTTTGTTGTTGCATTATCAGATGAATTAGAAGAACTATTTAATAAAGAAATGTCTTCTGGAGAAAGAAAGTATTTTTCAAACCAAAATGTTTTCTTTGACTTGTTCAACTTACCCCTTAGTGTTTTTCTTCTCTAAACGACTAAGGAGATGATTAATATCATCTAAACTGTTACTTTCATCAAAAATGACATCTCTACTGACAACTCCAAGAAGACCTCGCAACTATGCAAGTTTGTGCACTTTGAAGATTTTGTTAAATATGTAGATGTCTACATGGATCGGATGAAGTATATGCATCATTGACATTTCCACACATATCCAATTTATCTTCTTGTAATGAATAATATCCAAATAAAGTTTGGATGAAACTTTGAAAACCGTACAGTCATTTCTAGAAAAATGTTGAAATTTTGTTGATTTTAAAACGATCATAACTTCACTTTCCGGAATCCATTTCAGACGATTTGTTTTTTGAAATTGGATATATTCCAGAGAGGAATTCAAATATCCAATTTGTTTCTGCAAATATTTCTCAGAAAATATCAGAATGACGTATGATGTGCGCAGCTCCCTTTTTTACTCCTGAGATGCATGCATGGTGCATGCAAAAGTATCTGCATGTGACTCCTGAGATGCATGCCATATATCTTCCACATGAATTTCAGAAAACAAATCTGAAATGGTGTAGACATCATCTTCAATTAATGGAATACAATTTTTTGTAGATACTTGTGTAGAAGGCTCTTCAAACTGAGATGATTTATCTTCCAATGGCTTTTCTACATTCTCTATCTTGTCAACATTTTTCATGCAATATTCCTTATTCCCAAATAAAACCTCCAATCTACTCCATAAATCATTTGGAGTGAATTCTTGTGAGTCATCATATACTTGATGGATAATTTCAGGAGAAATAAAATAGAGGATACATCCTATCGCCATATCTTGTCTATTGAGAAAATCATTTTTATCATCGATGGAATTAGGCTCTACTTCCATTGCCATG
Organism: Picea mariana; assembly: GCA_032191745.1. Taxonomy (NCBI): domain Eukaryota; kingdom Viridiplantae; phylum Streptophyta; class Pinopsida; order Pinales; family Pinaceae; genus Picea; species Picea mariana. The sequence goes on from JASDQU010308591.1 coordinate 225,411, forward strand.
GTTATTTGGTATAAGACTTTGCATCTAAGAAGAAGAAAAATTTTTGGCTTCCATTCCAAATAGTTATGAGGCGTGAGAAGTATTTTCGGCGAATAATCCATCTTTTGTTGTCTTCAATCTTTTGTACCTACAAACAATTTTGGTGTAGATTTTGTTTAGCAGTTCGTCGGCTCTGATACCATATAAATGTGTTAAACATACACAGAATAGATCTAGCTAAACAATAATACACATATTTGCAAAGAGAATTGGAGAAGGAAGAAGAAGGAGAGAAAGAATGGAAGAATTCTCATTAATTGTTTCCACACTCAAAGAGTGAATAATTTACAATATATATAGGATACATGAGTAACTAATGATCCATAGTGGTGGTCTAGAGTGATTTGGACACACACCAGTAGTTACAGGAGTAAACTGCCACCTAGTCTAGTCTCTCAGGTAGTTACGGGAGTGAACTGCCACCTAGCTGAGTTAACTAGTCAACTAGTCTTCAGTTAACTGACTGAACAAAGAGTAGTGAGTTGGTGATGATCCCAATGTTGCATGGTGACAAAACCAAAGCAACATCTAAACTCAACTCAACTAGTCAAACTGAAGTGTCAACTGAAAGAGAATATTCTTCAGGTGGAATATTCTCCCCTAAAATATAGGAGACTAGATAATGACTAATTATGACTAATAAACAAGGAATAACCTTAGGAAAAATAAATCCTAGGTGTGTGTGAAGTAACTCCAACAGCAGTCGGCCAAGAGCCGAATCGACAGTCATCACTTCAGTGCACAACGACCTATAGATTCTAATGCCCTTTTTTTTGTGTGGGGATGATGAGCGAAGGATGTGTTTGCCCTGTTGTCTGTCCCTGTTGGTTGTCCCTGTTTGAGTGATTGTCTTGCGCCTGTGGTGGTTTTTCTTTCCGCAGTGAACCGCTTATGATCCTTTGCATTGATCCCAACGTTTACAACCCTTCCTGGAAATTATTTAAAGATGAGTTTATAATGCTTCTCCTGGCAATTTATTGTGTGTTTTTCCTTACTTCTAGTCTGCCATTACTCTACAATTTTACTCTGTGTTTCCTGTGATTCAATGGCATTTACTCTCTGCATTTTTTTTCTTGTGTTAAACCTCTGCTCTTCTTGACTGTTGACGACATTCACCCATGTGATTTAACCCATTGTTATTCACTTTTGTTCGACAACATAGCTATTCCAACATAGGATGAACACCTTCAGTAACCACTCACTTAACTAGATCAAATATCAACACATCGATGTTTTCACATGGTAAAACCCTTATGGGGAAACATCCACGACCCCAGCCAACGTGGCCACTTGGAGCAGTTTATTAATGCAAAAGATAAAAATTACAGAGAGATTTTACAATAGAGTTTCTCACAATCGATCATCGGCAAATGACCATCCATGCTCTTTAAATAGAGATCATGGACCAATCGGTTTTTAAGCCACGGATCAATGGTTGTTAAGATCGAGGAGAGTATGAACTGTCGGATCACTCTATGTCAAGAACATATCGTGACCATCGGATTTCCTAACTACAAATACATACTAAAGAAACACACTTTTACCTAACGACATATTAGACCAAGTAGATCTTAACTAACTCCTAAGTGTCTAAATATCCTAACATCCCCCCTTAAGAACAACTTGGGATAGGATTGAAGGATTTACAATGTTGACACAATAGGAGAAAGAAGGAGGCATTAGAGCCTATCCCCCCTTAATGACAGCTTCCTGATTATGTGAGTGGTTACTTAAGGTGTTCGTCCTATGTTGGAATACATGTGTTTTTGAACATGGTATCAGAGAAAATATCAACACACCGATGTTTTCACGTGGTAAAACCCCTACGGGGAAACATCCATGGCCCCAGCCAATGCGTCCACTTGTGTTGGTTGTAGAGCCTGATTATCTTCCTGATTCAGAGGTCTTTTACTTTCAGCCATGTTTATACCCCATGAAGTATTTACACCCCAGAAGTATGTACACTCTTCTATGCGGGGTAGTGCAGAGGGGGGGTACCCCCTCTGTGGGGTCCAAGGGGGCTATCACCCCAGCTGGGGGGTTTGGGGGCAAGTGGGCCCCCAGCAGGGGTTCAAGGGAAAAGCCCCCGAAGAAAAAATTGCCTTGTAAATGTATATTGTAATTTCATTGTAAATCTGGTCCGTTCATTATAAGGTCGCAAATCTAACGGTAGATATTATGTTAGGGTTTTTTTTCCTAGAAGGCAACCCTCTTTTATGAGGGAAATGTATTGCAGCTATGATTGATGGCGAATATTGTATTCTGAGAGAGGAGACTGTGAGAGAAAGAAGAGGAAGTTACAGTGGGTTTTGTTGTAGGTTGTATCCCTTCATTTGTTGGATAATAATAAAGGAAGGACCTGGCAATTTCTCTGGTGGACGTAGCCCACACTGGGTGAACCACGTAAATCTGTGTCTCTCTTGTA
>JASDQU010308591.1:245298-258509 GCA_032191745.1 Picea mariana
CAAATCCCCTTTTGCGGATTGGTCATCGAACAATTACAAAGGACAGAATAAGAAGTCGGCCCCAACAGTTATAATGGAAGACCCATAATTAATTAAAGGTGGGTTTACCCACCCAGAGTGAGAGGTCGGCCCTGCCAGTTGTGACCTTTCACACGTGCCAGTCTGATATAAATAAGAGGATAGCGCCTCACTTCAAACACACAACTCACTTGCTCATTCTCTTATGAGGCAAGATGCAATTACCAGTTGGAGAGAGGGAGAAGAGTGGCACATCTCTTGGAGAGGACTATCTGTATTGGTTTGAGTTATCTCTTGAACATTGTATAAGCTATTTATGATAAGGAAGTTTTTGCTGGGTTTTCTTCCCCTAGAGGGTTTCGCAGGATAAATGTTGTGTCTCTTGTGAATGTGTATTTCTCAGTGATCTTGTTCTTATGATGGTCTTATCTATTGAAATGCAAAGAACTATAATAAAGGCATAAACATTAACAAATATGTCGTTAGGTAAAAGTGTGTTTCTTTAGTATGCATTTGTAGTTAGGAAATCCGATGGTCACGATATGTTCCTGACATAGAGTGATCTGATGGTTCATACTCTCCTCGATCTTAACAACCATTGATATGTGGCTTAAAACCCAATTGGTCCATGATCTCTATTTAAAGAGCATGGAGGGTCATTTGCCGACGATCGATTGTGAGAAACTCTATTGTAAAATCTCTCTGTAATTTTTTTCTTTTGCATTAATAAACTTCTCCAAGTGGCCACGTTGGCTGGGTTCGTGGGTGTTTCCCCATAGGGGTTTTACCATGTGAAAACATTGGTGTGTTGATATTTGATCTAGTTAAGTGAGTGTTTACTGCAGGTGTTCATCCTATGTTGGAATAGCTGTGTTGTCGAACAAAAGTGAATAACAATGGGTTAAATCACATGGGTGAATGCTGTCAATAGTCAAGAAGAGCAGAGGTTTAACACAAGAAAAAAAATGTAGAGAGTAAATGCCATTGAATCACAGGAAACACAGAGTAAAATTGAAGAGTAATGGCAGACCAGAAGTAAGGAAAAACACTCAATAAATTGCTAGGAGAAGCATTATAAACTCATCTTTAAATAATTTCCAGGAAGGGTTGTAAACGTTGGGATCAATGAAAAGGATCATAAGCGATTCACTGTGGAAAGAAAAACCACCACAGGCGCAAGACAATCACTCAAACAGGGACAACCAACAGGGGTAGACAACAAGGCAAACACATCCTTCGCTCATCATCCCCACACAAAAAAGCAAGGCATTAGAATCTATAGGTCACTCTGCACCGAAGTGACGACTATTGATTCGGCTCCTGGCCGACTGCTGTTGGAGTTACTTCACACACACCTAGGATTTATTTTTCCTAAGGTTATTCCTTGTTTATTAGTCATAATTAGTCATTATCCAGTCTCCTATATTTTAGGGGAGAATATTCCACTTGAAGAATATTCTCTTTCAGTTGGCACTTCAGTTTGACTAGTTGAGTTGAGTTTAGATGTTGCATTGGTTTTGTCACCATGCAACATTGGGATCATCACCAACTCACTACTCTTTGTTCAGTCAGTTAATTGAAGACTAGTTGACTAGTTAACTTAGCTAGGTGGCAGTTCACTCCCGTAACTTCCTGAGAGACTAGACTAGGTGGCAGTTTACTCCCGTAACTGCTGGTGTGTGTCCAAATCACTCTAGACCACCACTATGGCTCATTAGTTACTCATGTATCCTATATATATTGTAAATTATTCACTCTTTGAGTGTGGAAACAATTAATGAGAATTCTTCCATTCTTTCTCTCCTTCTTCTTCATTCTCCAATTCTCTCTGCAAATATGTGTATTATTGTTTAGCTAGATCTATTCTGTGTATGTTCAACACATTTATATGGTATTTTCAACAAATTATTTATGGAGTAGATTGGAGGTTTTATTTGGGAATAAGGAAGAATGCATGAAAAATGTTGACAAGATAGAGAATGTAGAAAAGCCATTAGAAGATAAATCATCTCAGTTTGAAGAGCTTTCTACACAAGTATCTACAAAAAATTGTATTCCATTAATTGAAGATGATGTCTACTTCATTTTAGATTTGTTTTCTGAAATTCATGTGGAAGATATATGGCATGCATCTCAGGAGTCACATGCAGATACTTTTGCATGCACCATGCATGCATCTCAAAAGTCAAAAAGGGAGCCGCGCACATCAGACGTCATTATGATATTTTATGAGAAATATTTGCAGAAACAAATTGGATATTTGAATTCCTCTCTGGAATATATCCAATTTCAAAAAACAAATTGTCTGAAATGGATTCCGGAAAGTGAAGTTATGATCGTTTTAAAATCAACAAAATTTTAGCATTTTTCTAGAAACGACTGTACGGTTTTCAAAGTTTCATCCAAACTTTATTTGGATATTATTCATTACAAGAAGATAAATTGGATATGTGTGGAAATATCAATGATGCATATACTTCATCAGATGCGTGCAGAGATCTACATCTTCAACAAAATCTTCAAAGAGCACAAACTTGCACAGTTGCGAGGTCTTCTTGGAGTTGTCAGTAGAGATGTCATTTTTTATGAAACTGAAAGTAACAGTTTAGATGATATTAATCATCTCCTTAGTCATTTAGAGAAGAAAAACACTAAGGGGTAAGTTTAACAAGTCAAAGAAAACATTTTGGTTTGAAAAAGACTCTCTTTCTCCAGAAGACATTTCTTTATTAAATAGTTCTTCTAATTCATTTGATAGTGAAACAACAAAAGACTCTTCTGATACTGAATCTTCAAAAGAATCTTCTTCAACCTCAAATGTTTCAGATGAAAGAAGAGCCTCATTTTTTTGAAAATCCTCTTTTCAACAATAATGGTGATTCAAATCTGCAATCCCCTCAACATAAGAAGCCAAAGTGGGTTGACACTTCAGTTTGAATTGTTGAGTTGAGTTTAGATGTTGCATTGTTTTGTCACCATGAAACATTGGGATCATCACCAACTCACTACTCTTTGTTCAGTCAGTTAACTCTAGGCTAGTTGAATAGTTAACTCATCTAGGTGGCAGTTCACTCCCGTAACTGCCTGAGAGACTAGACCAGGTGGCAGTTTACTCCCGTAACTGCTGGTGTGTGTCCAGATCACTCTAGACCACCACTATGGCTCATTAGTTACTCATGTATTCTATATCTATTGTAAATTATTCACTCTTTGAGTGTGGAAACAGTTAATGAGAATTCTTCCATTCTTTCTCTCCTTCTTCTTCCTTCTCCAATTCTCTTTGCAAATATGTGTATTATTGTTTAGCTAGATCTATTCTGTGCATGTTCAACACATTTATAACTTCTCAGGCATGGACTGACAAACTAGGGATGAGGACGAAGTAAAAAGAACAACCCATCATAACAAATTGATAAAACTAGTCAGACAGTCACAACATTCAGGGATCGAAAGCCAAGGGAATCAAGTCAATCAACGAGCTTAAGGCTATGGGGAAATTTACGTTCTCAGTTGAAATGTTGAGTCAAACATTTTTTTTACCCAATTAAAAGTACAAAAATGAAAGCATAAGGTATAATAATAATCTACCATGCAGAATCAAAGTAAGTGTACTGTATCCCAAGTCTTCCACTCCGAATCATTGTCTCGCGTGCTCCGTGCAACTCCCGCTTGTCGACCGATGAGACTTCACCGGTACCTCCCAACCAATGCTAGGGGTACTCTTCTTTCCCCTTAGCTCCCTGAGCCGCAAAGGGGCCACACACACTAAAACATAGAAAAACTAGATCCCAACTCACCTCACAAGGCCAAGCTACCACTCCTCATTGAGTTGGGTATCCCAACTCCCACAAGCTAAGTTAGTCAAGTTTAAATTTTTGCAGCATAATGTTACACATCACAAAAGAGGTCCATCATCCTTCTCCTACCTCTTTTATATAGAGTTTCTAAGTCATTTACTTTCCCAAAATCCCATTTAATTTATTGTTCCATAATTTAATTCATAAAAATCCTCCCCATACATGTGTCACCCATCCCCTTCATTGCACCATAAATTTATTTCATTAATTAATTAATTACTCATATTTACCTCACCCACCTAAAAGGATTTCTATAATCACTCCTAGGTGTCCCCATATTCCATTACCCAATTTAATGACTTATCCCCTTACTAATTCACTAGTTGGGTTCAATTTAGAAAGTTCTTAAATGCAAGATGCCTTACTAAGTTGGTCTTTCTACTTTTTCCTTATGTTTCGCTTTCTCTTTATGTTTCACGCTTTTTCCTTGTTTCCTAATTCTTTTAAATTTCACTCTTTCCCTTTTCATTTAAAACTCAAATTGGCAAGTGTAGAAAATTACCTTTTTCTTTTTAATTAATAAAATTTTAATTAGCATATATGACAAACAATTAATTTTCTTTTAAAATTTTAAATTCCTCCATAATTTGATTTTAATAATTTAATCGAGTTTCCTACCCCCCTTTGTCACATGTTTAATGATGATTATTAATATTATTTATTTATTTTTATTTTTATTTTTATATAAATATTTTTCTTTTACCACAAGTTTCACCTAGACCTAGATTTTAATTTTTGAGGTTGGGCGACATTTTATTAGGGAAATTGTTTTTAATATTTCTTATCACGTTATTTGTTCTAAGGCCATCTAGGTTTATTCATTTGTTAATTAAAAACACGACGTGCCCTTCAGGATGCACTAGGTGCTCCAAGGGTGCCACTTGCCTCATTCTGTTTCCCTTACGCGACGTGCCCTTCAGGACACACTACGTGCTCCAAGGGTGCCACTTGCCTCTTTCCATTTTTCTTGTGTGACGTGCCCTTCAGGACGCACTACGTGCTCCAAGGGTGCCATTTGCTGCTTGACTGACTTGGTAGACATCAAAAACCCCTGGAGTCAATACACCACCAGGTGATCTTATGGGAGACTAAGGGCCTCTAAAGAATAACGCCCCTGCCTTATTGCATGCCCCTTAGAATCATCGCGAGCCACTGTCGCAGTCAGCCCTTACAACATCGTGTGTCTTCTAGAACTAGGTAATTGTTAGCCTACAATTCGAGCCACAGCGGGAGTGCTAGTAGGCCGTGGCAGGGCTGCTATTCACACCTCTCCCTCAACGTCTCTGGTTATCACGCGTTCTACTCCACATGTGAGTCTGGTCAGCAAGCTATCGTCAGCCTGCATCATCAACGAATCATGTCAGAAATAATATCCATAATCATATCATCTAATCAGATGCTCAAATGTCATATATACAACAATCAAACTCCAATAGTCCACTCCCTGACTCGATCTGGAGTCCAAGGGGTTTCGTCGATGCCTCTGCATCCTCAAGGTCCAAAATCCTGCACACTCAGGAAAACCGAGTCAATATCACTTGTCTATGTCAATACAACAAAATAACATGTCATCAATCCATAGCGCCTCATAATCATATTCAAATGTCCAATAGTATAATAATCTGGATCACTTGCAAGCAAGTGTCCTCAAAGAATAAGTTTGCTCAGTGCGCGCAAGAGCAGGATGTTACATACACCCCCCTCTTGGTATAAACTTCATCCCAAAGTTTCACAGTATATAAGTGCCAAAATAATGTGTATCACAATATCATAAGTCTATCTATCAAACAAAAATGGAAACTGCTGGCGCATATCATGTGCGTCCTCCCAGGTCACCGAGTGTGGACTATAGTTGTCCCACTAGACCTTGACTTGATCTACTGTTTGACGCTATAGTTGTCGAATGCGATGATCCAGGATGCAGATCGACTTAGTCGTGAGCGCCCCCTCGTCCAATACTTGCAAGGAACTCATGTCAATAACATGTGTAGGATCACCAATATAATGTCTCAAAATAGATACGTGAAAAACATCATGCATACGCCTCAAAGAATCAAGCAAGGCTAGTTGATAGGCCACATGCCCCTTCCTCTCCACAATATCAAAAGGTCCCATGAACCTAGGACAGAGTTTATCTCCCTTTCCAAACTTGATCGAACTCTTATGCGTTTTTACCCGCAAGAAGACTCAATCGCCAACTTCGTAACTACGGTTGACACGATGCACATCGACATAACTCTTCTGTCTATCTTGTGCTTCTTTAATCCTTTGTCTTATTGTTTTCTTTTCTCTTCCATTTCTTGGATCGCTTATGGTCCCACCAGGACCCTATCCTCAAGCCGATCTGAACTCAAAGGCATTTGACATGGTCGCCTGTAAAGAAACTCAAAAGGCGCCATCTTAATGGTGCTTTAGTAACTGTTGTTATAATTGAATTTCACCGGTGGCAAGAATTCTTCCCAACGCTTTTGTTGGTCCATCACGTACATGCACAACATGTCCTCCAAGGTCTGGTTCATTTGTTCAGTCTGCCTATCAGTCTCTAGGTGATACACAGTACTAAATTTAAGTTGGGTTCCCAAGGCCTCTTGGAAACTAGTCCAAAATCGTCCAATAAACATTGATCCTCAATTGGATATAATCCTCTTAGGCATGCCATGCAGCCTCACAATCTCACTGATGAAAAATCTAGCTATGTCAGGTGCTTGATACATCATACGCACAGGAATAAAATGAGCACTCTTCGTCAGAGTGTCGACTACTACGAAAATCGAGTCGTGTCTCCTTGCCATCAGTGGAAATCCAATAATAAAATTCATTGAAATAACTTGCCATTTCGATTTTGGAATAGCATGTGGCTGTAGTAATCCTGCTGGATGTCTATGTTTGGCCTTTACCTGCTGACATTCTAGACATCTGGAAACATAGTTGACTATGTCTGCCTTCATTCCTTTCCAGAAGAATAAGGGTTTAAGGTCCGACCTCATCTTCATGACTCTCGGGTGAGCCATGTATACTACTCTATGAGCCTCATTTAGGATCAATCTCCTCAACTCGTTGTTCGATGGTACGTAAATTTGATTTTTAAACCTCAATAATCCATCGTCGTCAAACGTAAATCCTTCAAATCTTGGTACCATCATTATGTTTTGTCTGATAAAATCCTTGACCTCTTTGTACTAGTCATCGTCACACTGTAAAGTTAGAATATTTTCACGTAGATTTATCTGAAGAGGGAACACCAAAAATATGCGTGGTATCCGACTCAATGCATCTGCCACTCGGTTCACTGTTCTTTTTATGTAAGAAATATCAAAATTGTACTCACTAAGTAGTTCCGACCAACGCTGTTGTCGTGCGTTCAGGTCACTTTGTGTAAATATGTGTTGTAGTCCAGAGTGGTCCATCATTATTTCAAATTTTCGCCCAACTAGGTAGTGTCTCCAAACCTTCAAGGCATAAACAATGGCTAACAACTCCAAATCCCGCGTCACATAGTTCTCCTCATGCCTTCTCAGTTTCCTTGAGATGTAAGCAATCACTCGAACGTCTTGCATCAAGACTCCACCTAAGCCTTCCTTGGATGCATCAGTGCATACCAAGAAGTCTGCGTCCATGTTAGGGACATTTAGTATCAGTGCTGTGGTCAACAACTCTTTGAGCCTCCGAAAATCTTCTGCGCATTTCTCGGTCCAAACAAACTTCTTGTTCTTCTTCTTCAACTCCTTGATTGGATTTTCTATCTTCGAAAATCCCTCGACGAACCGTCGATAGTATCCTGCTAAACCCATGAAGCTATGCACTTCCAGAACATTCATCGGCATAGGCCATTCCATAATAGCCTCGACCTTTGTTGGATCCACAATGATACCTTCGCCGGAGTTGACATGCCCTAAGTAGTGAATCTTCGATTGATAAAACGAACATTTGGACAACTTCCCATACATTTTGTGCTCTCGCAGACACTGTAGTACCAAGCGCAAGTGCTCATCATGCTCCTCCATTGTCCGAGAGTAAATCAAAATATTGTCAATGAATACTTGGATGAACTTGTCCAAGTACTCGCGGAACACCCCATTCATCAAAATCATAAATACCCCTGGGGAGCTTGTCAGTCCAAATAGTAAAATAGTAAACTTGTAATGCCTAAACCTCGTCTTAAAGGCGGTCTTAGGGACATCATCCTCCTTGATCTGTAATTGGTGATACCCTGATCGCAAATCGATCTTTAAGAAAATCGTCGCCCCCTTCATCTAATCGAACAGATCATCAATCCTTGGCAATGGATATTGATTCTTGATCGTTGCCTTGTTCAATTGATGGTAGTCAATGCAGAGCCTCCATGACCCATCCTTCTTTCGTATGAAAATAATAGGTGCACCCCATAGGGACACACTTGGAAATATAAGTCCCAAGTCCAACAAATCCTTCAGTTGCATTCTCAACTCTTGTAACTCTGGGGCCAACATCCGATAAGGAATTCTTGCTATCAATTCAGTCCTTGGTTTCAGGTCTATGGTAAACTCCAATTCCCTCTCCGGTGGCATTCCAGGTAACTCCTTCGGGAATATGTTTGCAAACTCTCTCACCACCAGAAGGTGTTCTAGACCTTCCACTACTCCCCTTTTCTTTAATGCAAGGATCACATAAATATTACACCCCTTGTGCATGCTCTTCTGTAGCTGCAAGGAAGAGATGAACCTCAAGGAAAATCCCTGGTTTCGACCTACAATCACGTGCCTCTATCCCTCGTCATCAACCAAGATCAACTGTTTCATATTACAGTTGAGTATCACCTCTTGCCATTCCATCCAGTCCATACCGATCACGACATCATAATATCCTAAGATCATGACGTACAGGTTGGCCCTAGTGACAAACTCTCCTAGGTTAAGGGTACAACCTGTAACCTTTCATCCAACCTTATGTTTGGCTCCCGAAGCCATCTCTACGAAGATAAACTTATCCTGTTCGACTGCCTTTACCTTAATCATTTTTAGCACTACACCAGAAATGAAACTCTCGGTAACACCAGGATCTATCAAAACACTAAGGGTCTAGTAAAAAATGGTACCTGACGTCTCAAGCATAGTTGACTGGTGCTCTTCTTGGCGGTTATTCACCACTGCATGAATATGATGGGCCTTGCCCAAATCTCCCATGGTAGTGGGTCCGACTAATATAGACACTCTATTCCTCTCCACTGGGCAGTCACGTTGGTAGTGTGGCTCCCCACATGTCCAACAACCCTTCTTCGGTCCAGTACTCCTGGTACCCAAAGTAGAAGATGACGGCCCACTGGCCTGGAATCCTGGTCTGTTCTGTTGAACATGCCTAAACTGCTGTGGCTACGGTTGACGCTGTAGCTGATGTGGTGGTCCTCAGTAAGGAGTCTATTGCCAAGGCACTGGTCAATGAGGTGTAGTGAAAGTGGATCTCTTCTGGAAGCCATGATATCCTGACATATGCCTGGCTGGTGTCTGATGCTACTGCGCACCAGATGACACATTCCCTTCCGGTCTCTCTAGAGTCCTTTTCTGACCCCCGCTAACAAGCTCCTTCTTTGCTGTGAGGGCTTTCTGGATGACATCATGCAAGGTATGAGGCATCAAAATCCTAACCTTTGCACGTATGCTGCCATTAAGGCCTAACATGAACCTCTTGACCTTAAGTTTCTCCGTATTAAGATGCAGAGCATACCGAAGCATCTCCATAAAATGGGCATCATACTCGGGCACTGTACGACCACCCTGTCGTAAGGCATTGAACTTGTTGAGCTGACGCTCAATGAATTCCTCTGATAGGTAGATCTCTCAGAACCATTTCTTGAAAAATTTCCATGACACATCTTCGACAACCATGTTCAACTGCGACAGGAGTGCCTTCCACCATAGAAGAGCACTCCCCTTCAGTTGAAAGACCACCATGCAGAACCATCATGTTGGAGGTATAGTCGTGAAGTGCAAAGCACATCGCCATATTCTCCAACCATGCCTTGATGACTGTATCATCTGGGGCACCAAAGAACTCAGGAAATTTGACCTTCTCGAGTTCGCGGTGAATGATACCAATACCAACTAGAGCGTGCAGTGGACCCTCAGGGGGTGTTGGCGCACTGGCCTCTTCTCTGTCCAAATGACTAATAAGTGCCTCAGACATCTGCTGGAAAGACCTCATCAGCCCAACCACATCACCCACTGCTATCTGCTCTTTCCTGACAACCTGTTCGTCTCCCTGGGGGTTAGGCATGGATGTTGTTGGAGGCGTCATGCCTCCTCCCCTAGCACCCCGTCGTCTACCTCCACGGAGTCCTCTAACCATGATTACCTCAACAAATAGAATTCAACTTAATTAGAAACATTATAATCAAATATCATATCAACGAAATCAGTAGTGATCCCAAGTTGTGGGTTGAACCTTGCTTTGATACCATGTGAAACAACCTTGTTCATCGCGTTTGTAAGCGAAGAAAAAGTGCATTTTTTTTTTGTTTTTAGGAAGGAAGGAAATGACGACAACAGTTGAACCACACAACTGATGATGAACGCAAGCATGGAGTCTAATCAACAAAGAAATATGAATCCACACACTGGCACAAGAGCAATTGGGCGAATGTGCATAGAACAACAAGGAGAACGACTACCTGCCCGATGCAAATAGGACCACACCTACAAGATAAGGGACAACATCCCCCTCTCATCACAACGACCTTGAAGACCAATGACTAGAACCTCAAGGTGTGTGAACCCAACACATTAAGGCATTCAACCCGTGCACCAAAGGCAAACTTACAATGCTCAACAACACTCACACGGAAGGCACCGACTCCAGCCAATTTATCATTCACTGCTATCCAATAGGGTGTGCCATGATCCCCTCATCAAGAATCATGTCGTCCCCAGGTGATAGACGTGTCAATAACCTTGGCGCAACACAACCTAACGGGACCAAGGACTCAAGAAAATCCAACACGCTAGGAGGTGAAACAACTGACGAGAAGACTACGCCCACACCCCAAGCAACCGGTCGACCAGAATCCAGATGATGTTACTAAAAAATGTGCAATAGTTACATGACTTCGCCAGCAACCCAAACCATTAATCAAGTCTAAATTAGTCGATAATTACAATTCTAGTTTAACGTTAATTACAATCTAATTTAGCAAGTCTAATTTACCATTTCGTCAATACTCACCAATCTAATTTAATCATTAATTACTATCTAATTGGGAAGTTCTAAATTAATCCATAATTACAATCTAACTTACCAATTAACATTATGAACAACATTAATAATATCATTGTAGATTGCTACAAGTATAACGCTTATTAACAAATTAAATTACAACATACCTTCTAGCTATATTAATCGTACTAAATTAACAAGTTGTCTATTAACATTAAAAATAAACCGTTGAGAATGACAATGCCTTTAAAGCGGGCTAATTTCATGCGGTTTTGTGGATTATAAATAATTGTCATTTCGACACTACTCGATGCAATGTTATTGCTATCTTTTTGTTTATAATAAATATCATATCAAGCTATTCAATGCAAATTCAATGTTATCTTGTTGTTCCTGAATAAATGCTATGTCAAGCTAGTCAATGCACATTTCATGTTAATTGCTAGTTATAATTAATTGCCACCTCGAAGCTAGTTAATGAAACTTAATGCTACCTTGTTGTTCATAATAAATGTCATTCAGAGTCGTTCCATGCAGTTGATGCTTTTGGATGTTTAAAAACATTTATTAATCAATGCTAATCCAACCATTTGCGTTCTATCCATTAACTATAGTTGAGTCTAATTGTCACTAAAACGTTGGGGGAAATAACTCTATACAACTCAATAATCACAATCATAAATTGGTAAAAGAGTTGGCTACCATAATGAAAATTGTTGTCCTAAAATCTCCACGTGCATTAGCTGTCATAAGTAAAGAATAAAATAATTATATTGATTGTCCAACACCTGCTTACTTATTTGCAACCAGGATTCTAATTGTTACACCCATAATTAATCTCGCAGTCAAAGGTAATAAAACACATCAACTAAATCATTGTGGTTGATAGAAGTTCATTATCTAGAATGTTGAAACACAATTATTTAAAAATTCCTTGTTATTTAAGGTTTAAAAAAACACAGTCAGAAATATAGATAATCGTTTGTCTAAACACCTGCTAAAGCACAGACCATAAATATGCTGGGACCACCAGCCATAATGAATGCTGAAACCGTTGACTGGGTGAATTTGAATACACAGACTATACAGAGGCTAAGATCATTGTCTTTTAATCTCTCGTCGAATTCTCTCTCATAATGTCTTGTAGTCCTTTAAAGTAAGAAGGGAATAGCTGTCTACAATGAAAGGAACACTCTGTCCACTTCGACGGAATTAACCTAATGATAACCATAAAAATTGTTGTCTTGCAACCAGGAAACAATAAGAAATAATCGAAAGGGAAACAATCACAGGATATATAAGAATATCAACGCAGTCATAAAGGTAAACAAAAACGCCCACTAATACACCCCCATTAACTAGTAAGGCGCAGGCAATTCATGGAGGAGAAAAAACATGCCAGATATATAAATTCATCGAGCAAAATTCACCCCCAAATCAAACTAAATGAATTCCTAAGAAGTGGCAAAATCCCCAGGCAAACAAAAACGAGATGCAGTCTTAATCAAGAAACAATTGCAGTCTGACAATGGCAAAATTGCAGTCTTAACTAGTGGGTAAAAAATGCAGTGCAATATAACTAGCAATGGATACGCATCAATAAAAAAAACGCAGAGCAAAGAGATCCGACAATGGAAACGCCTTCAGAAATGGCAGAGCAATAATTCAATCGTAACTGAATACCAACATCCATTTCTAAACAAATAAATCTTCTCTAAACATTAAAATTGTATTGGGTAGTAAATTCGTGATTAAAGTGAATAGCAGTGGGTTAAATCACATGGGTGAATGTTGTCAACAATCAAGAAGAACAGAGGTTTTGTAAATTCTAACCTTGTACAATGTCTACTGTAAATAGATATTCAGAAAAGAATAGAAAAGATACAATGGAAAATGCAAACATTACACAGAGATTTTTCCCCTGGAAACCCAAACTGGGAAAACCAACATATATTATATTCATACATTGCGTTACATTGTTTACAATACAATATACATATAGGAGCCAACGACATCCAAAAACCTAACCCAATGACCTAGATTAGTCCAAAACCCTAATTCCTTAACCAGAAATAGAAAACCATTGGCAAAAACCATGTGCCGAAAAAACCACCTAAATACAAGACACGTTTCTCGAGGTAGGTGTCACGT
>JASDQU010308592.1:13706-28128 GCA_032191745.1 Picea mariana
TTTGTATGATTTCAATAAATTCATTGCTAAATATGATTTGACCATCATGAACTTCAAATACATGCAATAACTATGCAAATAGGATATGGTTATCGGCTTTCCTGGCATACATTCTTCCAAATGAGTTTGTCAAGGATGTTTTCTTGGCAAACATCTTCAGGATAAGTTTGAGAAAGGGAAGGCCTAGAGGGCCTCCTCTCCTTTAGAGCTCATCCACAGTAATTTGATGGGACCTTTTTCTCATCCGTCCATCAACAAAGAGGGGTACATACTTACATTTATTGATGATTTCTCATGATACACTTGGGTGTATTTTCTTAGGTAAAAGTTCAAGGTTTTTGAGCATCTCAAAGACTTCAAAACACATGGAGAGACTTAGTATAGAAGAAAGATCAAAATAATCTGCATGAACAATGGGGGGAATATGTAAACCGAGATTTCCAACATCATTGTTACGAGATAGGTATACAACTGCAACACATAGTACCTTACACTTCAAAACATAACGGGGTAGCCAAGAGGAACAATAGATCCCTTAAGGAGACGGCCACTTGCATTTTGCATGCAATATCTCTACCACACAAGCTTTGGGTCGAGGCACTTAATTGTTCCAACCAAATTTATAACAAACCTCCTCACATATATGTCAAGGAAAAGACTCCATTTGAGGCATGGAGCAACAACAAACCATAAGTCACCCACTTTTGAATATTTGGATCACATGCATGGGCTCGCGTACCCTCTCAAAACAGGGAAGCATTATATCCACAGAGTATCGCATGCATATTTGTGGGATATATAGATGATGTGAAGAGTTACATGTTACTTGATCCCTCTACCGACAAGCCCATCATTGAGCACAATGTTCGGTTTGAGGAAACTCCCTTGCATGCACCATTGGAGCCACATGCAAAGATATCTATACCACTGCCTGCACTAGACATCAGCAATGATGAGTCTACTCACTCAGATCATGGTTCAAATATGAGATATGAATCTGATTCAAAAGATGATGAGCATGCATATCTTGAGCCACCACAAATGCCCAAGTGGGCACATACCACCCAACAGAAAACAAGAGACCTTGTGGGGGATCCAACAGATCAAAGGAGGATGAGGTATCAGTTTAAGGATCCTCCTCATGCACTCACATCTATCAAGCTAGTGATGTCAATGCATTACTATATGGCTCTAGCTTCAGACTTGCAAACCTATGTAAAGGCTATAGGGAATCCATTATGGGAAGCCACCATGCAGGAGGAGTATAACTCTCTCCTCGAGAACCAAACTTGGAATTTGGTTATACTTCCTTCTTACAGAAATCTTGTCAAATGTGGATGGGTCTACAGGACCAAGAAGGTAGCAGATGGATAGGTGAGTAGGTGTAAGGAAAGACTAGTTTCCAAAGGCTTTAATTAGATATATGGGATAAACTATAATGAGACATTTGCTTATGTAGCAAAGATGGACTCCAACCGATTGGCCCTTGCCATTGTGGCAGCCAGGGGGTAGGAAGTTCACTATATGGATGTAAAGAATGTTTTTCTTCATGGGTATCTTTCAAAGGAAATTTACATGGAGCAGCCATAAGGGTTCATTCATAACTCATCCTTAGTATGTTGACTGAAGAAGTCCCTCTAAGGCCTCAAGCAGGCACCTAGAGCACGGGATGTGAAGATGGTTGCCTACCTGCTCTCTCAACACTTTATCAGATGCAAATCATATCTGAATGTCTACATGTTGAGGACCTCAAACTCCTTATTGATCTTAGTTCCTATGTTGATGACCTCTTGATCATAGGCAGTTCAACCTCAACCATTTTCACGGTTAAAGACATACTACATGACAGGTTCTCTATGATGGACATGGGTCCACTGCAGTATTTCCTTGGTCTCAAGATCAATCAAGATGATTCACGCATCAAGTTATTTCAGACTAAGTATGCCAAGTATCTCTTGGTTAGATTCCACATGTTCGACTGCAAGTCGACAACCACACCCTTTATGTCTAGGCTACATCTTGAGGATGGCGGGGATACACTAGTGATGGAAAACACCTTGTATCGACAATTTATGGGGATCCTTCTATATCTCACCCACACCCAACCAAATCTCTCATATGAAGTAGGGGAAATTTCCAAGTACATGCAGGAGCCACATGAGCTACATTGGAAGGCTACCAAACACATCCTTAGATATGTTCAGGGTACCACAAGTTATGATATCCACTAAGAAACAAATTGTGCATTAGATCTCATGGGATTCATTGATTTTGATTAGACTCGTGATATCACAGATCGCAATTCCACATCCATGTACATGCTTAGTTTGGGTTCCGATCCCATCCATTAGTCGAGCAAAAGGAAATCATGTACATGCTTATTTTGGGATATGGTCCTATCTATTGGTCGAGCAAAAGGCAATCAAATTTTGCTCTATTGTCAGCAGAGGAGCGTTCAATGTTACTATTCATACACTTTGGCTTCAAAACTTCATCACTGAGCTTGGCATCCAGTTTCATTATCTGTCTGTCATTTGGTGTGAGAATCAGAGTACTCTCAAGTTTTGCAGAGACCTAATGCAACGACAGTGGACTAAACACATCGATATCCATATGCACTACATCAGAGAGCTGGTACATGACAGGATCATCAATTTGTAGTATTGTCCATCCGTTGAATAGATTACATACATCTTCACCAAGACATTTACTAAGCAGAAGTTCCACCTTTTGTGCGATCGTCTTGGAGTGAAGGACATAATTGCTTAGCAACTGCCATTTCTTCCTTCTTTTTTGATGCATTGTATTTTAAGGGGGTGGGTTTCATTCCTTCCTCTATTTTTTTAGTGTTTCATTCTTAGATGCATTGTACAATGGGTATCTATCATGGCCTTGGTTGTCGAGACCCATTCATTATGTACACCCTAGTAGTGTTCAGGGGGTGTTAGAGATATTACACACTCACCTAGGTAATTATTTTTCTAAGGTTGATAGTCCAATGTTGAGAACGCCTCCTTAGATGATAATATTCTCTCTACAAAATAGGGAGATCCTCTTCAATTCAGAGTCAGTTACACTTATTTACACTCAATCATACTAGTGGAAGTCACTCATGCATGGAAACCTTGGTTTTGTCACCAATAGTTGCATGTGTCTCTCTCACTTCCACACGTGTGACTCAGTTAACTAATGATTGCGTGGATCAATTAACTAGGACCAGGTGGAGATTACTTTAGTTTATGTCAGTGAGTGTATAGATCTCTCTAGATCACTAATATGGCGACTTCACTTAGCCATGTGGAGTATATCATGTGTGTTTTAATCTTTCTTTCATTCAGTGAATACAATTCTATTTATTCTTTTCTCTCATCTCTTCTCTCCTCTCAATTTGCAAGATTTGTACGAATTGTTGTTAGTTAGATTCTCTACGCAGGTTTCACCACAATTCTACAATATTACCCTGTTGGAAACTACAACGACCAGTACATGAGATGGACCACATTGTGTCAAGAGAGAGACCAAATGGTGCCAGAGTTCACAAATACCTTCCATGCCTTACACACCAAATTGGGATTCAAAGACTTCGAGCGACATCTAGTTCTAAAATACCATGGGGCCCTATATAGGCAAATCCAAACAAAATTGGATTTTATGGACATCTCGTCATTGAGATTCACTTATCGATATGTTGTCAAAACCAAGAAAAAAATTAAGCAGAGGAACAAGTGGGAGTTTGGATCTGCGAATGCATCACAACAGAAGTCAGGCAAAGACATCCCCAACACACAGAACAAAAGAAAAAATAAGGATGGACAATCGGAGGACAACCACTCTAAGCCGCAAACGAAGAAAGGAAATGGGAAGACAAAGAAAGACATTGGGAAGTGGTATGAATTCCATAAAATCCCCTAGCACAACACCGATGAATGTAACTAAAAGCAGTCATTGGTGGCTTGTAGTGTAGCTAGAGAGTAAATGGGGGGGTAGAGGGCCCATAGTGGTAATTGTGGAGGCCATTCAATGTAAGGTGGACTAGGTCCACAATATTATTAAATATGGTTCACCATGGTAGTTATATATATTAGTGTGAGTGTAATAAATGTAAGAGGATTTATGATAAGGCTCAAATTCTAGAAGGTTCCTCCTCTAGAATGTTCTTAGGTGGTTGGTAGCACTATATAAAGGGGTTGAAGTAATGTAATGGAAGTCAAGAAGAAGTATTGTATTTGGAGAAGTATCTCATTAGGAGGTTTCCCCCTTGAAGAGGCAAGTGAACAGGAGAGAATCCCTTCCATAATAGGATCAATTGTATGGTTTTTCCCTAACATAAGGGTTTTGGTGATCATAAAGGAGATTTTGCATATTGTTCTTGGTATCTTGTGTGGTGATTATATTTGTATATCTTTGGTACTTAACATGGCTTAAATGAAATCCTCAGAGTTAGATCCAGGCTTTGTTGTGAGGGAAATCCCCTTACGGACTAGCAAATAGGGTTATCTTATGCATGCAGCTATGACCGAAAGAAATCTACTTTCTACCTTCGTCCCCAGACTTAAACCCCATTCCTTTTCAGAAAATACATGGATTAGACCAACATACCTTGTTCCAGATGGTTGATGTCGATCCTTCTTCACGCTTGATCGCTTGTTAGCAGCTCTCCTGCCAAGGCTAACTTGCATACAAAACAAGCAACAAACTACACATGCATTTCACCTACAGACTAATGGGTTAGAGATTCAAACATATATTTACTGATCTATGAAGAACTCATATAGTGGGATGGGAAAAACATTTCTTTATTATTAACTTTGAATGAATCAACTTACAAATGTCGAGACCGGCCACTGCTCCGCGAATCCTGATCCTGGGCTCCTCTTTCAAATGTCCTCCAACTTCTTTGCTTTGTATCTCCTCTTGCAAAAGGATGGATAAAGGGTTGCGACAATGGAAATATGCAATTGGGCAAAGTTTCTTTACTCTATTTTTTCTCTTCCAAATGGGACCCCTAGCCCTTCTTTTATAGGCTAGAAGGAGCTAGGTATTTGGACGAACCCTCGACCATGCATGGCTGGGAGTTTCAGTTAACTCACCCAGAGCTATGTGTTTCATCGACAACTTTCTTTTTTTTCGTGCTTTTGTCGGTCCACGCGGGATGTTTTATGTCAGCTTGCATGTACACGCGTGCAATAATAGAGTAGGGTGCGTGGGCCCTTATAAAAGAGGTTTTTTAAAGAGTTGTTCAACAGTGCTTTGGCAAATAAGGGATCTGAGATGGCCTGATGCCAGGTAAGCATGTATGGTGCAATTTAGGGTTATAACAGATGCCCCCTAATGTGTGAGGCCAGAAAATCATCTGATGGCCGAAATACATTACCAATATTTACTGATGTGTCGAACAATTGAGCTCAAGGATCAGGAACCGGGAGGCGTTGTCTGCAAGATAACAAATGACTCACTGAGGCGGGCATACCCATGCTCGGGATAAAATAGAATCATGGCTACCAATCAAATACACTGTAGATCCATGTCATATAACTATATAAAGAGTAGCCGCAAACAATACACGGCAGAGCTACATCTCAAAATCAAAAAGATATACATATACAGTATCAATCTTCTAGAAGCTGATACGGCCAGATGGCTGGAGATGAGATTTTCAGAGCTCGAGCAACAACTTCAAAATCTTCAAAACTCAAGGTAGGAGTGTAATATGAGTGTACGACTTCACTACCCAGAGGTCTTCGACGGCTCGTCGGTCATGGACTAGATAATCTTGATGATCAGACTGAAGGCTTCATTGATTTTGAACAAGGACTTGATTGGACATTATTGATGGCCGGGTATGAGGGCAAGAGACAAATTGCAGAGGGGATGACTCAGGCTTGGTGACAAACTTCCCTTGGACAATAACATGACAAATGATGAGACTCAGGTAGCATGGTATTAATCACAAGTCTACGAAGCAGGAGGCAACGCAAACTCTCCATATGCTTGGAAGGATAACCAAACGGTGGAGGACACAAATTTATATAGTGACAACAACTTCCTAAGGTCGTACTACATCCCCTAGTTTGATGAACAAACAGACAGATGTGCTTTATCCAAGGGCGACTCATTATGCTGCCGATAAAGAAAATTCTTTTCCCTTCCTCTTTTTGGGGTATATTTTATTTTTTTGTCTTTTTTCAATAATTTTGGGAAAAAGAATAAAGGAATGTTACGTTACAAAGGAGGAATGAGTATTGCAAACATGAAAGTTCAAGGCACAAGGACAAGACTGATGTTCTAGTATACTGATGCTCGGGAAAAATCCTCCGGGGGCCAAGGGTGTTAAGACGTAGAAGCAAATTGTTACAAGGTTGGCATATAAGGTATGCAAACGCGGTTAATAAAACACACAATGGTAACGTCCTTCGATGTAAGTTTAACGAGCCCAGAGAAGGTAAGATCAGTGGTTTTTCATATTTAGAGAGTCTGAAAAAACATAAAAGGAGACTCCAGTGGGGTACCTTTTTCGAAGATAGTCTAGTCGGTTCGAAAAAGGGGTAAACTAGCACTGACAAGACGTCTATTCAAAACCATTTTAATGAGTGTGACAAGGACAAGATCACTCGGCCATTTTTTCATTTTTAAGGAGTCTGAAAAAAGCTTAACTATGGACTCCATCAGGAATGTTCTTCTAGACCAGTTTAACGAGTGTGAGAGAATAAGGTCACTTGGTGATCTTTTCAATTTTAGGGAGTCTGAAAAGAGCTTAACTATGGACTCCGTGGGGGTTCCTTCTTCGTAAGTTTAGTCCCTCGGGCCCGAAAAAGGGATAAAATTATACCCGAGAGTACTCTTTTATAGAGCTGAAGTTCCATAGAGTATACCTTTGTTTGTACAGTTGACCATCCAGACCGAAAAAGGGGTAAACTACCGCCGGATAGATGTGACTTCAAATTTCAGTTTAACGAGCGTGAAAGGCCACAAGATCACTCGGCAATCTTTTCATATTTAGAGGGTTTGAAAAGGGCTTAAAAGAAGACCCGTTATTTTTTGGGAGTCCCGAGGGTGAGGTCAAGAGCGAAGAAGAATCATACAAATGAGGCTCAAACTCGTATTCAGGAAAAACTATAAGGACTTTCGAGCCTACAGTGTTTTAAAGACAGCATGAATACCATAATGCAACCAGGATTTACCTAGGGCATCCATGTTCTGGTAAGCTCTACCACCAAGTTGCAACACTTCTAAAGTAGAGATGATGGTTCTGTATCACAACCTGATGGGATCGATCCTATGGAAAAGGAAAAATACCATGAGATACAAAAGTCAGGGTAGAAACCCAACCTATATGTTCAAGTTGAGCGTCGAAAAAAAAAATTCCGCGTACCGTCGAAAAATACTCAAAACTCAAAAAAAACTGTCCCAATACCTTATCAAATCCCTCCTATGCAACTTCTTAATCACTCTAAATAATTTTTGGTATAAGGAAAATGATAATGGAGGCCAAAAAGTGACAAAAAGAGGCCAAAAAGTCTATAAATAGAAGCTGGTAGTTCATTATCACCATTGTTGATTTGAAAATTGACTCTGGAGCCAAAAGACCCCCTTTGATTAAAGTGGTGATTCTGGGAGCTACAGTGGACGAAACGAACTTCTGTCTGGAGCAAGTAAGTACAAACTCCCTTATCTTGCATTTTATGTCTTTATTTATGCATTGGGTTTCATTTTTTAGGGGGGCGTCGACCTTTAAAAGGTCGGCCCTAGGTCCACGCAGGTTGTCTCAGGACAGGTCGCGTGGGCCCCCTTATTGAATGAAAAATACTTCAAAAGCAAGGGTTAACCCTCTTGAACCTTTTTGTTTTGCAGGATGTATGTCCATTGGAGAGAAAGAGAGCACGAAGAGATGAATGAGTTGGTCGCGGAAGACCCTAATGTTGTGGTTATGTTGATGCAGTGTGGGTTACTCAAGTTTTCTCTATGTCCTTTCATGCGGGCACAACCTAGGCTACTGAATGCCTTGGTTGACTACTGGCATACGAATGCAGAGGCATTTATGTTAGAGGGGCAGTAGTTGGTGCCTACAGTCGAGTACATTTACTTTTTGACTGGCCTCTCGAGGAGAGGGGAACCAGTCAATTTTTGGACTTCTCTTGCGGGGCCACATAACATAGCAGAATTGATAGGTCTATACTTTGCAGCTGATATGAACTGCGTGAGCATGCAGGTGCCTATAAGAAAGATCACTAACCTATCGCTACAGGTGATAGTATTGCTTATTGGGAGAATTATTGTTTCTGCGGCTCTACATCAGGCGTCCCGTGCACAGATGAACTGTGCAGTCCAATGCTTAAATGCATAAGTTTTTTATTGGAGTACCACTTTGCTTGAGTGCATGAAGAGGCAACTGATAGATTGTCGTTTGCGGACACATAGGAACTTCGGGTTCGGGACCATTCTGTGTTTGTTCTTTTTTGAGAGAGTTATGAGCTTCAGTCCTCGAGTAGTAGTACGAGGACATCAGACCTCTCTTCCTGCTGTGTTTAGATGGGCAGTACTACTGCCACGATAGGGTGGTGGAAGGACCAATGAGTCCTTCGATGATGACTTTTTTGCATGGTTGTCATGATAGATCCCGGTTATAGAGGACTACCCCTATGCCGGGATTGATTTTTCGAGAGACCCAGAGATACCAATACGTCCTAGTGAGGAGCGAGGGGAGATGTGTAACTCTCCACCTTTGTAGTTTTTTTTTTTGTATATGTAATTTTTATGTTTTTTTGTTATATATATCATATTTTTTTGTTATGCCAGAGTATCTGACGGATATGTGTTCATTGTGTGCAGATGTGGGACCAGTGTGACCCGCTGACTATGCGAGGAACAGGTGTCGTCCCCGGCCAGGGGCATCACCTGTCATCGTAGGGGGACCAGCAGTAGCAGGAGATCTTCCAGGCGGGGAAGCTGAGAGGGTATTGAGACGGGTTGAGCGTAACTTTACTACGCTCACTCACATGGTCCCGATGGCAGAGATTGAGGACCTGCCACCATCTATGCAGCGTCACGTAGTTAGGGCACCACAGACGTGGGTCCGGTTGTTTCGGCATTTATCCAATGCTATGGACCAGTATAACAGGGCCCACATGCCCTGACTTTAGCTAGACATTTTGATATGCCACGAGCACTAGTTGTATATATTTTTTGAGGGCATAATCCCTGTGACTCATTATCGGTTATATTTTTGAGGCACTTGCGTCCATATATGTACTCTGGTTACTTTATGATATTATATATTGTTTTTTGGTCTTTTGTGTCTTATGGATCATGTGTGCAAAAATGTATTTACATGCTTATGTCAATGTTCTTTCATATGTTTGCAAGATGCCAATCTAAAATTTGATTAGCTAGAGTATCTGTAACTTGGTTTAATCTCCTAGGAACATGAAAATGTGTAATATAATCAAAGTTTCGTTCTAAGAGATGTACCCTAATGAATCATTGCTGTAAAGTTGGATCGTGAACCCAGTATACTCTATTTAACTGAGACACAACCAATTGAGCATCGAGATAGAGCCAGAGATGAGAGAGACCCAATGACAAAGCATCACGAAGCAACTCAATAACTGCGCTATACTCGACAACATTATTTGTGGTGTCACTTGAGCATATCCCTCTGGAAGATAATAGCTGGCCTTGAGGTGTAAAGCTTACCCAAGTTGCGGAGGCAAGCCTCCGAGTGTGCCGACTAGCACCATCTGCATACCCAATGAACACTTCGGAATCACTTGACATCTACCACAGTGACGAATGATAGTATCAACAACACGTCCATAATACTAAAAAAAACTAAAAACATAATAGTACAAAGACTATACATATGTTACAAAAAGTTACCCGCAGTGACCTGCCTATGAGTAATACTTCTTGAGGTAGAGCCCATTTCTAAGCTTTGCCAAAACATTCCCTTCAAATTCAACCAGATGATAAGTGCCCTTTTTTAACACTTCTTTTACGATGAAAGGACCGAACCACATGGGTTTGAATTTTCCTACCCCTAGGGGGTCCTTATCTTGGTCATAGACCAGGACAAGGTCGCCTTCAGAGAAAATCTGAGGATGAATGGACCTATCATACTGACACTTGACCTTATGTTTATGAGCCTCGTTGGCTAGGGCCGCATCACGACATTGCTCATTGAGCTACTCAAGGTATACTAACCGTTGTTCAAGTGGAGAAGTGTCTGGCAATAATTGTACTGCCAACTTTAGAGACGAGATCTGACATTCGATGGGCAAGACCGCCTCCAGCCCGTAAACGAGTTGAAAAGGTGAGAAACCGGTTGCAATCCTAACTGATGTTCGGTAAGCCCATAATGCTGAGTATAACATCAAATGCCAATTTGACTTGGCTGAGTTGATAGTTCACTGTAGAATAGTCTTAAGAGTTTTGTTTATAGCTTCCACCTGCCCATTTGCTTGGGGGAAGTAAGGTGACGAATGTTCCTACCATAACCCAAGCTTTGACGTTAACTCAGTCATCATCTGGTTCAGAAAGTGACTGCCATGGTCAGTGACAATCTCTCTTAGGACGCCGAACCTTGTTATTATCTGATTGAATAAAAAGAGAGTTGCAGTCTCTCCATCATCTTTAAACGTTGGCATAGCTTCAACCCACTTTGTGAAGTAGTCTATAGATACGATGATATAATGGTGCCCCCTTGCTGAAGGGGGGTTACATGTAGTGTAATCAATCCCCCACTTGGTGAAGGGACCAACTGTGAGGAAACAAAACATGGGAGCGGGATGTGCCCTCATCTTTCGAGAGAAGATCTGGCACAGATGGCACTTCTTGACCGAGTCGATACAATCCTGATAAGTGTTGGCCAGAAGTAACATGCTCGTAGAATCTTTTGGGTTGTTGCCAACCCAGACAAATGACTACCACAATCTCCGGTATGGCAATCGTTAAGCACGATAACCGCTTCTTTGTGAGTGAGACATCGGCGTAGGATACAGTCTACACCTCTCCGATACAATGTATCATCGAGTATGAGATAATTCTTAGCCTGATGGCGAATGCGTCGACGCTCATCACGACAAGCAGTAGTGGGGCACTTCAAAGTATGGAGATAGATAAGTATATCTCTGTACCATGGATCTGAAGAGGTGATCAAAAATATATCTCCTCTAATAGGTGACTCTTCGAGCACAAGATCAACTGACTCAACCGGAAGTTCCGAAATAAGTTCCGTGAACCAGTGACTTTTTGGACTTCGCTGAAACGAAATCGTAGTCAAACTCCTGGAGGATGACTATCCATCTATTGATTTTTTCACCTATTACCCATTGTGTCAACATGTACTGAAATGGATTTACGACAGCAATGATGGTGGTCTTGCAAAACAGAACATAATGACGAAACTGTTGAACAACATGGAGTGTTGCCAATGCAAGTTTTTCGGTATGAGAATAATTGAGTTTCGGTCCTACGAGGCCTCGGCTCAGGTAAAGATGACATATTCTGAGAACATGTCATCTTCCTAAACTAAGACCATGCCAATGGTTGACTCTGCCACAGCTAGATATAATAGGAAATCCTTGTTATAGTTAGGTGGTCGGAGTAGAGGGGCAGTTGTGAGTGCATGTTTCAATGCAGTGAAAGAGTGTTGAGCAGCATCGTCCCAACAAAAGGGAACGTCTTTTTTAAGTAAGCACATAAATCCCTTGGTGATCTCGGCGTAGTCAGCGATAAAGCGTCTTAGAAAATTCGCTCTGCCCTGTAGACTCTGAAGTTGAAGGATTGTGCGTGGGGGGGGCAACTAAATTGTTGCCTCAACCTTAAGAGGATCGACCATGATCCATGTTGTTAACACTATGAAACCTAACAATCGTCCTGATGTTACGCAAAAGCTGCACTTGTTTGGATTCAAGGGAATCCGAAAGTAGCGACAATGTTCAAAGATAATTCAGAGGTGTGTGGGATGATCCATTCTCTTGTGAGATCGAGATGCTAAATCATCTAAATAGGCCTCGACTATGTGCTTGAGGTCATGGAAAGCAAAAGACATGGCTCGCTAAAAGGTGGCTCCAGTATTTTTGAGACCAAAAGGCATCTTACGATATGCAAACATACCCCATGGACAGATGAATGCCATTTTGTGTTGGTCTTCGGGCTTGATTTGTATTTGATTATATCCCGAAAAACCGTCCATGAAAGAAAAGGCTTCGCAACCCACACATTCATCAATAATCTGGTCGATGAACGGTGTGGGAAAACAAATCTTTGGGACATTCCTTGTTTAAATCATGCAAGTCGGTACAGACACGAATCGTGCCTTATTTTTTATTGACCGGCACGAGATTTGACACCCATTGGGTCAAATGGATAGGATAGATAAACCCGGCTTTTAGAAATTTCTCAACCTCAACCTTAATGGCTACTGCTTTCTTAGGATTAACTGGATGAAGCTTCTGCCGAACCGGCTTGGCATCGGGATACGTTGTGATTTCATGTTCAACTATTTTTGGATCGATGTCTGGCATTTCCTCGTAAGACCAGGTGAAAACGTCGCGGAATTCTTTAAAAATATTTGTGTAGATTTGAATATCTTCGGGGGAGCAATCAACTTCGATGAAGTCTATCTCCACGACGCTAGGGTTTTGAGAGATATTGATCGGTATGGTCTCAACGATAGTTTCCATATTACCCTCGGCATAAACCTCATGTGTAGTTAAGGGATTAATAGGACAAGACCGATCTCCCGTCATAGTCACGGTGAATTTTCCCGCTTTAATTCGGCTTAACTCTAGGAGGAAGTACGATCTGTGATGAAGATCTTCCCAGGGTTTATCTGGAATAGTCATTGCTTCAATTATTGCTTCATCAGAAGGCAAGACTAAGTCTAATGAATCAGTGTGGGCGAGAGAACCCTGAGCCCAAATAGGCTCTAGAAGTGGATCGAACTCCTGTGCAGGGGCTAGATCAATGTGGGCTGAAGTTTGTTGGACTAAAGAGTACGCTACTTCAGTTGTGGACTAGGGCATGGACATCCCTGGGTGCCCTGTCCCATACATCGTGGATGATGGGGAAGGAAGTATCCACGGATCGTCGAAGTAAGTCGTGTGGAACGACGAAACTTGAAAAATCTCAACCTTATGGTGATTGGATATAAACTTGATATCGCCTTGAGGGGGCGGGTAATCGAAGGTACCCATCAAATATGGGCACAAACCAACTCCTACGTTGGTGACACATGGTTGAGTATTATCAATCATTGGAATCGTGGATGTTCCCAAAGAAGGGTCAGGTCTAGAGAAGGAAAATTGATCGATGGTCACTATCCGACCCTCGTGTGGAATCAACAAGACCCGAAAAACTGTAGCAACCACCGCTTGCATGGCATAAGTCCAACTCCTTCCTAACAAGAGGTTATAGTCGAGGGGAGCATCAACTACCTCTACTTCGACACACACGGTCTTCCCTTCTAACTACACGGGGAAAGAAGGGACGATACCATGTGGTCGGAACGAACAACCGTCGAAAGTAGTGAGGAGAGTAGGTGACGGAGACAAAACGGGCTGGCCAACAGCCTTCCAACATGACAACGACATAGCGCATGTCGAGGCGCCCTCATCAACCACCATGCGGAATATATTCCAAGTAAAAGTTTTCGTGGGATAAGCCACTACTATTTGAAACGCTACGTGGTAAGGTAGACGAGGTTTTAAGTCGGTTGTATTTAGCATGATTGTACCCAGATTACAAGTCTCGGTAGATCCTAAAGCGGTTAACAAGGCTTTCCTCTGGGAAGGGCAGCTTTGGAGGACCTCCAAAGCGGACATCGCGCAAGGGGTTTGTGATAAATCTTCCACCACATAGTAGTTCTGGGTGACCCTTGCGTTTGGGTTATGAGAAGCTTTTTTAAATGCACCCTTGGGAATGCATGTCATTGTTTTGCCCAACGTCTTCTCAATCTGTAAAGAAAGAGATGGGAGTTCAGCTTCTTTACCCTTCTCAGAAGTGCTTGGTTTACTATAGTCATGCACTCTAGTCGATATAAAAGCATCGCCCCTCACCATGTATACGTTCATGGATGCGGGGTTGTTCGCAGGCGAAGAGGGGTCTTGGCTGCCCCCTTCCGTGCTTCCAGAGGCTTGGGTTAGATTTTGTCCATGTTGAAAGGGATTGGTCAACACAACAGATTGTTGTTGCGTCACAAACTTTTGGGCTTCTGCAAGTCGAGGACATAGATGGGTCGGGTGGTCTTCTGCGCACAAGTTGCACGGATACCTCGCCTTCTGTTTCTCAGTGTTGTCCCCGCCAGCATTATCGGTAGGTTTTTTATCCCCCTTACCTTTCTTTCATTGTTTTTTCTTTCCTTCAGGCTGCTGGGTGGCCTTTGGGTTAGTCGATTGCACTGTGTGTACCTCCGACGTTTTGG
>JASDQU010308592.1:32925-43129 GCA_032191745.1 Picea mariana
GCTAGCTCAGACTTTACAGAAACTAAAAAAAAAAAAAACAGGCAGGAAAACCAGTCTTTTAAACTACCCAAAAAACAAATAAAATTCCTTGGAACCCTAGAGACTTCCCCAGTATGGTTGCCAATTCTGTTGTGAGGGAAATCCCCTTACGGACTAGCAAATAGGGTTATCTTATGCATGCAGGTATGACCGAAAGAAATCTACTTTCTACCTTCATCCCTAGACTTAAACCCCATTCCTTTTCAGCAAATACATGGATTAGACCAACGTACCTTGTTCCGGATGGTTGATGTCGATCCTTCTTCACGCTTGATCACTTGTTGGCAGTTCTCCTCCCAAGGCTAACCTGCATACAAAACAAGCAACAAACTACACATGCATTTCACCTACAGACTAATGGGTTAGAGATTCAAACATATATTTACTGATCTATGAAGAACTCATATAGTGGGACGGGAAAAGCATTTCTTTATTATTAACTTTGAATGAAACAAATACAAATGTCGAGACCGGCCACTGCTCCGCGAATCCTGATCCTGGGCTCCTCTTTCAAATGTCCTCCAACTTCTTTGCTTTGTATCTCTTCTTGCAAAAGGATGGCTAAAGGGTTGGGACAATGGAAATATGCAATTGGGCAGAGTTTCTTTACTCTATTTTTTCTCTTCCAAATGGGACCCCTAGCCCTTCCTTTATAGGCTAGAAGGAGCTAGGTATTTGGATGAACCCTCGGCCATGCATGGTTGGGAGTTTTAGTTAACTCACCCAGAGCTGTGTGTTTCGTCGACAACTTTCCTTTTTTCGTGCTTTTGTCGGTCCATGCGGGTTGTTTTATGTCAGCTAGCGTGTACACGCGTGCAATAATAGAGTAGGGTGCGTGGGCCCTTATAAAAGAGGTTTTTTAAAGAATTGTTCAACAGTGCTTTGGCAAAGAAGGGATCTGAGATGGCCTGATGCCAGGTAAGCATGTATGGTGCAATTTAGGGTTATAAAAGATGCCCCCTAATGTGTGAGGCCAGAGGAGCATCTGATGGCTGAAATACATTACCAATCTTTACTGATGTGTCGAACAATTGAGCCCAAGGATCAGGAACTGGGAGGCATCGTCTGCAAGATAACAAATGACTCATCGAGGTGGGCATACCCATGCTCGGGATAAAATAGAATCATGGCTACCAATCAAATACACTGTATATCCATGTCATATAACTATATAAAGAGTAGCCGCGAACAATACACGGCGGAGCTACATCTCGAAATCAAAAAGATATTCATATAGAGTATCAATCTTCTAGAAGTTGATATGGCCTGATGGCTGGAGATGAGATCTTCAGAGCTTGAGCAACAACTTCAAAATCTTCAAAACTCAAGGTAGGAGTGTAATATGAGTGTACGAATTCACTACCCAGAGGTCTTCGACGGCTCGTCGGTCATGGACTAGATAATCTTGATGATCAAACTGAAGGCTTCATTGATTTCGAACAAGGACTTGATTGGACATTCAGGATGGCCGGGTATGAGGGCAAGAGGCAAATTGCAGAGGGGCCGACTCAGGCTTGGTGACAAAATTCCCTTGGACAATAGCACGACAAATGATGAGACTCAGGCAGCATGGTATTAATCACAAGTCTACGAAGCAGGAGGCAACGCAAACTCTCCATATGTTTGGAAGGATAACGAAACGGTGGAGGACACAACTTTATATAGCGAGAACAAATTCCTAAGGTCGTACTACATCCCCTAGTTTGATGAACAAATAGACAGATGTGGTTTATCCAAGGGCGACTCATTATGCTGCCAATAAAGAAAATACTTTTCCCTTCCTCTTTTTGGGGTATATTTGCTTTTTTTGTCTTTTTTCAATAATTTTGGGAAAAAGAATAAAGGAATGTTACGTTACAATGGAGGAATGAGTATTGCAAACATGGAAGTTCAAGGCACAAGGACAAGACTGATGTTCTAGTATATTGATACTCGGGAAAAATCCTCCGGGGGCCAAGGGTGTTAAGACGCAGAAACAAACTGTTACAAGGTTGGCGTATAAGGTATGCAAACGCGGTTAATAAAACACACAATGGTAACGTCCTTCGATGTAAGTTTAACGAGCCCAGAGAAGGTAAGCTCAGTGGTTTTTCATATTTAAAGAGTCTGAAAAAACATAAAAAGAGACTCCAGTGGGGTACCTTTTTCGAAGATAGTCTATTCGGTTCGAAAAAGGGGTAAACTAGCACCGACAAGACGTCTATTCAAAACCGTTTTAACGAGTGTGACAAGGACAAGATCACTCGACCATTTTTTTCATTTTTAAAGAGTCTGAAAAAATCTTAACTATGGACTCCGTCAGGAATGTTCTTCTAGACCAGTTTAACGAGTGTGAGAGAATAAGGTCACTCAGAGATCTTTTCAATTTTAGGGAGTCTGAAAAGAGCTTAACTATGGACTCTGTGGGGGTTCCTTCTTCGTAAGTTTAGTCCCTCAAGCCCGAAAAAGGGATAAAATTATACCTGAGAGTACTCTTCTATAGAGCTGAAGTTCCATATAGTATACCTTTGTTCGTACAGTTGACTGTCCGGACCGAAAAAGGGGTAAACTACCGTCGGACAGACGTGACTTCAAATTTCAGTTTAACGAGCGTGAAAGGCCACAAGATCACTCGACAATCTTTTCATATTTAGAGGGTCTGAAAAGGGCTTAAAAGAAGACCCGTTGTTTTTTGGGAGTCCCGAGGGTGAGGTCAAGAGCAAAGAAGAATCATACAAATGAGGCTCAAACTCGTATTCAAGAAAAACTATAAGGACTCCCGAGCCTACAGTGTTTTAGAGACAACATGAATACCATAATGCAACCAGGATCTACCTAGGGCATCCATGTTCTGGTAAGCTCTACCACCAAGTTGTGACACTTCTAAAGCAGAGATGATGGTTCTGTATCACAACCTGATGGGATCGATCCTATGGCAAAGGAAAAAGACCACGAGATACAAAAGTCAGGGTAGAAACCTAACCTATATGTTCAAGTTGAGCATCGGAAAAAAAAATTTCCACGGACCGTCGAAAAATACTCGAAACTCAAAAAAAATTGTCCCAATAACCTATCAAATCCCTCCTATGCAACTTCTGAATCACTCTAAATAATTTGTGGTATAAGGAAAATGATAATGGAGGACAAAAAAGTGACAAAAAGAGGCCAAAAAGTCTATAAATAGAAGCCGACAGCTCATTATCACCATTGTTGATTTGAAAATTGACTCTGGAGCCAAAAGACCCCCTTTGATTAAAGTGGTGATTCCGGGAGCTACAGTGGACGATACGAACTTCTGTCTGGAGCAAGTAAGTACAAACTCCCTTATCTTGCATTTTATGTCTTTATTTATGCATTGGGTTTCATTTTTTAGGGGGGCGTCGACCTTTAAAAGGTCGGCCCTAGGTCCACGTGGGTTGTCTCAGGACAGGCCACGTGGCCCCCCTTATTGAATGAAAAAGACTTCAAAAGCAAGGGTTAACCCTCTTGAACCTTTTTGTTTTGTAGGATGTATGTCCATTGGAGAGAAAGAGAGCACAAAGAGGTGAATGAGTTGGTCGAGGAAGATCCTAATGTTGTGGCTACGTTGATGCAGTGTGGGTTACTCAAGTTTTTTCTATGTCCTTTCATGCGGGCACAACCTAGGCTACTGAATGCCTTGGTTGACAACTGGTATCCGGATGCAGAGGCATTTATGTTAGAGGGGCAGTAATTGGTGCCTACGGTCAAGGACATTTACCTTTTGATTGGCCTCTCGAGGAGAGGGGAACCAATCAATTTCCAGACTTTTCCTACGAGGCTGCATAACATAGCGGAATTGATAGGTCTATACTTTGCAGCTAATACGGACCGCGCGAGCATGCAGGTGCCTATAAGCAAGATCACTAACCTATCGCTACATGCGATAGTATTGCTTATTGAGCGAATTATTGGTTTTGCGGCTCTACATCAGGCGTCCTGCGCACAGATGAACTATGCAGTCCAATGCTTAAATGCACAAGTTTTTTATTGGAGTACCACTTTGCTTGAGTGCATGAAGAGGCAACTGACAGATTGTTGTTTGCAGACACATAAGAACTTCGGGTTCGGGGCCATTCTGTGTTTATTCTTTTTTGAGAGAGTTCTGAGCTTCAGTCCTCGAGTAGTAACGAGGACATCAGGCCTCTCTTCCTGCTGTGTGTAGATGGGCAGTACTACTGCCGCAACAGGGTGGTGGAAGGACCAATGAGTTCTTCGATGATGACTTTTTTGCATGGCTGTCACGACAGATCCCGGTTGTAGAGGACTACCCTTATGCCGGGATTGATTTTTTGAGAGACCCAGAGACACCAGTACCTCCTGGTGAGGAGCGAGGGGAGATGGGTAACTCTCCACCTTTGTAGTTTTTTTTGTTGTATATGTAATTTTTATGTTGTTTTGTTATATATATCATATTTGTTTGTTATGCCAGAGTATCTGACGGATATGTGTTCATTGTGTGCAGATGTGGGAATAGTGCGACCCACTGACTATGCGAGGAACATGTGTCGTCCCCGGCTAGAGGTCGCACCTGCTGCCGCAGGGGGAACAACAGTAGCAGAAGATCTTCCAGCTGGGAAAGCTGGGTGGGTATTGTTGACAGCGGAAGCCAAAAGAACCTTATCTAAATAGAGGTCATGAAGTAGATGCAGTTGTTGACGACACCACGTCTGTAGCACAACGAGTGGCTCGGCTAAGGATGATATCTCTGTTTCCTGACCTATATCAACAAGTCGTTCAAGAATGACATATTTTGTGATGTTTCCCCACTTGAAGTTTGTGATTTCCTTTTAGGCTAGTCATATATGTGGAAACTCCATGTTGTATATGAGTCTAGGCATTGTAGTGTCATTGTTATTGTGGGCAGGAAATTGTACAGGACCCCAGAGGTAGCTCCACCTACCGCAATTTCTCTGGTCTCAACTAAGTAGTGCAGGAAGGTCATCTCCCATACTGGGAAATTTTTCCTCTTCATGATTATCTCTCAGAATGAAAGAAAGTTCACAGCCACATAGATGTCCTTTACAGAGGGCTCCTCCATGCAGCAAAAACAAGTGAAGAAAGTTGTGGAAGAATATTGAGACATCTTCCCCTCACATACTAAGTTGCCTCTGCACTGTCAGGTCAAGTGTTCAATTGAGATATATCCTAGAACATCTATGCCTAACGGGCCAATATATCAATGTTGTCTCCTAAAAAATGAGGAAATCAAGCGCTAGATCCAATAGATGCTCCAAAAAGGGCATATTCGACTAAGCTCCTTACCTTGTGAAAGCCAAAACATTCTTGGACAGAAGAAATATGGGACTTGGAGACTTTGTATTGATTACAAAGATTTAAACAAAATCACGTCAAGAACCGGTAGCCAATTCCCCGAATTGATGACCTTCTCAACCAGCTCAAGGTGGCCAAGTACTTTAGCAAGATTGATATGAAGTTTGGCTACCACCAGGTCCTCATAGAACAAACTAATTTATGGAAAACAACCTTCAAGTCTAAAGAAGGTCTTTTCAAGTGGTTGGTTGTTCCCTTTAGCTTGACGAATGCCCCAAACACCTTCACAAGGTCAATGGATGACATATTGTGGCCCTTCACCAATTCCTTTGTGGTTGTATATTTGGATGACATCCTCGTCTTTAGCAAGAGTTGGGCAGAACAATTGCAACGCATTTAGCGGGTACTCCACACTCAACGACAACACAAGTTATATGTTAACTTAGAGAAATGCGCCTTCAACATAAACAAGGTCCAATACCTCAGATACAATGCAGATGAGCATGGTGTGCATGTCTATCTAGCCAAGATCCAAGTCACTCGTGATTGGCCAACCCCAACAACACTAACCAAGCTTCGAAGCTTCTCAGGCCTTGCCAACTTCTATCGCATATTCGTATCGGGGTTCTCCCATATCGCATGGGATCTCAACCAAGTGAACAAGGGTGGTTGAAAATCGAAAATCGTGTGGTGAAAATCACAACATAAATCTTTTGATGATCTGAAACATCGCTTATACTCAACCTCGGTGCTCGTATTACCCGATTTTCAAAAACCATTTGAGAATGAGACCGATGCTTCTAACTATGTTGTTAGTGTCGTTCTCACTCAACACGACCATCCAATGGCCTATCATAGTGAGATATTCTCATATGTCATCTGTAAGTACCCCACCTATGAAAAATAAATTTATTCCATCGTACAAGCCTGTTGCCAATGGAATCATTACATTCTAGG
Source organism: Picea mariana (assembly GCA_032191745.1). Classification (NCBI taxonomy): domain Eukaryota; kingdom Viridiplantae; phylum Streptophyta; class Pinopsida; order Pinales; family Pinaceae; genus Picea; species Picea mariana. The sequence goes on from JASDQU010308592.1 coordinate 39,193, forward strand.
GAAGGGGACAATCATCCATATAGATCACAAGCCTCTGTAGTTCATGCACACACAAGGCAAATTGCAGAATGATTGTTTTTAGTCCTTTAAATTGTTCCTATCTTCTCAATTCCAAAAAACCTTGTTTCACCATACACTTGTTTGTATCAAGTTCCCTATACACTTCTCTTTTATAATTTTTGGGTGTTTTTTCTTTGCTTAAGTTCATTTTCATGTGCTTCATATTGATTTGAATATTTGCATGGTTTGAGTGTGTCCCATCAGAATTCTAGTCAAATTTTAAATTTTCCAGAGTTTAAAAGAGAGACAGTGTTGCTACAAAAATGTCACCATTCTTGTAGTGCCTAAACTCATCATTATTTTTTAACGAGTTTTGGATCTCGAAGATTGTGTTAGCTGTTAGAGGCCCATGCAAAGAATCATACAACATTGATAACTCTTTTCAAAAAATAATGATTCGATTCAAGATGACGATCTAATGAATACGAGTTTGTACCTACCATTACATATGTCAAATTTGGGTTTCAGGAGCATTCAAAGTTATAATTTAATTTATAATAACTAGATTGTGACCTAACAACATTTTGTAACAAAAGAAGCATCTCCATATCAATTATATGTGCAAGCATTTCTAAAGCTTGATTCTCGAAACCCTAGCATTTGTAGTGCGACAAGGATTTGTAGTCAGTGTAATGGCGCCCAAGAAAGGTGGTCATGTCAGTCATTTGGAACCAATAGGGGTGAATTGTTGGAGGCATATCCTAAGATCATTCATAAATTCATTAATACAGGTCGGTTTGAATTCTACTACAATTTCCAAGGGTAGCATGAGGAGGTTTCTATGTTGTTTCCAAAAACAATTGACAGTTTTCAAACTCAAGTGGGGGATGTAGTAATTTATATTATAGAGCACTCAATAGGGGCAACATGTCACTTACCTATGCAAGGTTAAATATGGTGGAAGATGAGTAAATTGTCTGTGGATTTATGCAAACAATCTTTGTTGCCAAAACGCCATGATCCTCACTGGAGTTAAGGGATCTCGAGTAAATGGCTAAAGGAGGAATGGCAATGAGTTTGGAGAATGGTCCATAGATATATAACCAGTGAGGGAAGGTATTATTATGCTTATTGTTACCATATGAGATTTTTATGCATTTAAATGGAGATGCAGAGATGAATTTTCCCTTTTATTTGTTGAAGAGCTTGACCAAAATGGCCAAGAGGGTGCAAAGTAATCTTGAAACTGATCATAAAATTTTATTTCATCAAGGTTTGATCAAGATGTTGGTCATGTACGCATTGAGAGAGGTTTGAGTGCCATGGAAACATTTACTGGCCTCTTTAGGGTTTGATGAACAAGATCCAAAATAAAAGAAACCTAAAGCTTCAACAAGGAAAGGGAATACTTCAAGAAGCTCTGCAAAATTGTAGGAGGTGTCCCTCGTAGCTAGATGAACTAGATCAAGTAAAAGGAAACTTGAATTACAAGAAGAGGAAGAAATCAAGTCGGAGCCTGAATCCTCGACTTCAAAACATGAGCTTATAGGTTTTGACAGGGTATATACAAGGATAATCGCTAAGAAAAGGATAGAACAGTTGCAAGAAGTGAAATTTGATCCTGTAATGAAAATTGATGATGCATCTGTTGAGAAACCCCTACAAGTGAAACAGAGTAAAGGAAACAAAGGCAAGAAACATGTAAACTATCTCAGCAGGCCCAGGACCAGACCTTCAAACAAGTTAAGGTTAAATTCGAAAGCTATGTTTAATCCATCTCTCAAGAAATATAATTTAATTATTTTAGATGAGGATGATAAAGAGAAGATTCCTAAGAAGACCAGAAACGAACACCAATGCTAAATATTGAATCTTCTCATTCAGAAGGTGAAATTGAACAAGAACCTACTTACACTTCAAAAATACATGAGCTACCAAAGCTTTATACAATGGAAATTTAGAGCTTGTCCAAATCTGCAAAGAATGAGGTCGTTAAAAAGTCACCCTCAAAGGAATACAAATATAGAAATAAGCCAAGGGAGCCTAAACTCTCAATTGATATAAACAGACCTACACTTCAAGAAGACTATGGTGAATGCAGAGTAGAAACATGGGATACACTAGGGAAGGAAAACATTGAATAATTGCAGGCGGTCATCAAAGATTTAGAACAATAAAAAGAAGCACTTGAGTTGTGGAACGTCAAACTGCAAGACAAGGTCCAAAAACTAAAAGCAAAGAACAAAGCGCAACGTGAATTGTCCAAGGAGGTTAGGAAGATGAATATCAAGTTATATTGGAGCAATGTGGTGCTCAAGACCAAGATGCAGTAGGAAATTTCCAAGGGACAATCTTCTACTCAATAATGAAAAGTTTACCTAGGCCATGTCAGTACACAATGGACAATTTTTTTGAACCCTTCTCTTGATAAGATGATAAAAAAATTTGAGAAGTTGAAGGATGTTTTTCTTTTGCGAGCATATACAAGTTTGAGGATTAAGTTTTCCAGCACATCTACTTTGAGCAATTACTACAAATTCAACTTTTCAGGTTAAAGGATATCTTTTAAAATCATAACCTAGCCTTAGGAACATGTATTTTCCCTAAAGTCTATAATTTTTGTTGTGATGTAATAAATGAAATGGAATGTGATTACTATATGTTACCCAGATATCATGACTAAATAAGGACTTTATCTAGATTTTAGGATCTAGGGAAACCAATTCTATGTATAAAGAGGAAATTTATTGACAGAGTTAAGGGTTTGAGTTTGGTGGTGCTATAGGACATATTGACTTGAATTGTATACCTGGAATCTACTACACCCTACACTCAATGGAAAAAGCATTATGATGGTTATATTGTCTCATTCCCATGTTAAATTTATTCTCTCTTACTTGAATGCATTCAAATCTTTTGCAAAGCATTTGATTTGTTATGTTCATGTTGAATACTAGTAAATATTTTGTTGTTTGCTCAATTGTTACATAATTTGTGTTTGCCTATTTATCTCTTGTTTTTGAATGATATTTGGGATCGTGATTCTTCTATGTAAGTGAATAGATTGTAAGCTTGGGGTTTCTTTTTCTTCTGTTTAAATATCCTTATCTAGATGATCATAGTGATTTCCATTGACTAAGTGAATGTGGTGGAAACCTGACTTTGTAACTAGAATTTTATGTTGTCTAATCCATCCACTTATTGACCCATAAAACAACCTATAAACCCAAAAATACCTACAAACATACACCATTGCAATAACTCAGGTGCCCTGGCTTGCCCTTAGTAGTCAAGGACAAATTTAGGGACTAACATCTTTTGGCATCGTTGTCGAGGACTAAGGAACAAATATATCTATCCCTGGGAAGAACGACATTGAGAAGGACTAGCTCTTGATGATGGACAAGAGTTAGACACTAAATTACACTACATATTTTTCACCTGGCGACTCCATTACAAAATTTCTAGCTCCTAAAAGAGAATTGAAAGGATCTAATTCTGAGCCTACCAAAGCAACTGTATCATCTTTATCTTCAAGAAAGAAAGTGACGGGAGCCAACCCAAATCCTAGGCCAACTTAAGTAGTATCAAATACTTAAAATTATTGAGAAAATCAAAAGATACCCAAGGCTGGTCTTCATCTTCTAAAGGTAAGTGTCCTTCTTCTGAAGAAACACTTTATGCTTCCAAAAAACCCATTGTTGCTCCTAAATAAGAGTTAGTGTCGATGATTGAAGAAAAACTTGTTATTCATCATTCAGAAGTAGTTCTACCTACAAAAATTTCCTTAAATTAATTAATAGTGGAACAATGGAGAACATTTTATGACCTTATCAAAGCAAAAGATGAAGATACGTTCTTCACAGTTGAAGCCCTAAATTTTTTTCCTACATATACTAAAGAAGATATTGATCATATATTATCTTCATCCTTACCT
>JASDQU010308593.1:0-37725 GCA_032191745.1 Picea mariana
TTGTTCTCACTCAGCACGACCACCTCGTGGCCTATCATAGTGAGACACTGTCAGATACTTTCCGTAAGTACCCTACTTACGACAAAGAAATGTACTCCATTGTGCAAGCCTGCCGCCAGTGGAGACATTACATTCTTGGGAAGGAGACAGTCATCCACACTAATCATAAGCCACTGCAGTTCACACAGACACAGGGAAAATTGCAGAATGAACACCATCAAAAGTGGTCGACATACTTGCAACAATTCCACCTCAACATCAAGTATAAAACATGATGCACCAATTGTGTCGCTGATTGCCTCAGAAGACCTCCAGTCGTGACACTCACCGCGGTGCTAGACTCTTGCGGCCATGAGACATCTAGATGGCCTCAACTCTATGAGATAGACCCTGACTTCGCCAGCACCTACCAAATGTTGGGTGCAAACATAGTTGTCGATAATTTCCATCTTCAAGATGGGTTGTTGTGTCGTCTGGGCCATATCTGTGTTCCCTCAAGTGAGCGAGAGAAGTTGATCTGGGAAGCCCACTACAGTCGGGTGGCAGGACACTTCGACATCGAAAAGACAGTGGTTATGCTATAGAAACATTTCTACTGGCTGAAACTTCGACAGGAGGTCAACAAGTATATCAGGTCCTGCACTACCTATGCTATTGCCAAACCGACCACTAAGAAATAGGGCATGTACACCCCTCTTCCTCGTCCTGATAGGCCATGGGAATCCATCTCAATGGACTACATGTCGGGCCTCTCATCCACTAAGCGGGGAAATGACTGTGTTTTTTGTGTTTGTTGATCGCTTTTCTAAGATGGCGATTCTGGTTGCCCGCAAGAAGAGCATCACAATAGAGGCCACTGCCAAGCTTTTCTTTGAATGAGTCTGGGTACATTTTGGAATCCCACAAAACATTGTCTTAGATCGGGATAGTTGATTTCTCAACACATTCTGGTCGAGCCTCTGGTCACTGCTAGACACGAAGCTCACCAAACCCATGACCTTCCCCTCCTAGACAGATGGCCAAACCGAGGTTGTAAATCAAATGATTGTGCATATCCTTCGCATTTATAATTAAAAGCACCCTCTCACATAGGATGAGAGCTTTCCCTATGTCTAGCATAGATACAACCGAGCTCTGTATAGCTCAACTGGCCACAAACCCTTTCAGGTGGGGTTGGGAGTCCAACCATTGGGTCCCATAGATGTTGCACTTCCCCTTGCGGTCACCTCGACCGACTCATATCCTGCTTCAACTGAAGTTGACAAAGCCACCCAGTTCATTGAGCAGATCCAGCACATCCGCCAACATGTTCAGGATATCCTACATAAGTCCAATGACAAGTACAAACAATGCCATGATCAACATCGGGTGCCACATAAGTTTCAGGTGGGCGACAAAGTTTGGTTGCACTTGCTGAAAGAACGCCTTACAGGACCCCATTAGAAGCTTTGCCCACTCCATTATGGGCCATACACTATCACCAAGGTCGTGGGGGATAATTATTTTGAGCTCAACATTCCTCCTTTCCTTGGCCTGAACCCAGTGTTGAACGTGGATCTCCTTTGCCCTTATTTCCCACCATTATTGGACACCTCAAAAGTAGCAGAACAACTGACACACAGAGAACTCAACCCTGATTGCATACAATAGGCATCCAATGATCAGATTGTGGACACACATATCAAGGGAACTCGACAACAAAGGATCCAACTTTATTGAGTCGTCAAAGCAGGGCATCTCCTGCACCAAGGCAAGTGGCTCACCGGGGGCCAAATTCAACAGAAATTTCCTCATCTGATGGGGGACCTCAATGAAATGGAGACCATTTCTTCCTAAGGAGGGAGGATTGATCTAGATGGTTATCGATGGCCACCCACCTTTTCCAACTGGCTCAAAACAGTTTTCTGACAATTTTGGCAATTTACTATTTTTAGCAGTTTTAACTTTCGAGGCCATTTTGAGGACCTAAATGAAGGTTTTTCGGGATAGAGCTTCTCAATCATAGTCAAAGGCATGATTGAGCCCCCAAAATGAATCTCCTCGATGATACCTTTCCAACGAGCTATCACACACCTAAAACAAAGATCGTATGCAAAAGTTACGACCCCAGGAAGTTGATGTACTAACTTACCCAAACGGGGCCCACATGACTTTTGGCGCGTCATCTCCTAGGGTTAGGTTTTTGGATGTCTAGGGTTTTGGCATTCTTGTTTATTGTAAAAATTCCTTCAGAGCCTCATTGTAATCTTCTTATTGCGAATGTGCACAACCGTCACATCTCTTCTCAGAGATAAGCCGCCACCATTCCAACAAGCTTGTTTCCACTGCATTTTACAGTTTCAACTTATTTCGTTATTGACTAGAAAACCAGTTTTACTGTATCTCTATTATTTTGTGTTAAGTACCTGTTAATAATCTGTATTCATTTCATTCTGCTAAGAAAATCCGGATCATGTTCTTAACCATTAGACCCACTCAAACTATATATGAATTAATAGAGTAAAGTTAAATTACTACATTATCTCATTTTTTTTTATTAATATTTAATTAATAAATTAAATTTACACTTTTATTAATATCAACTTTTAGTAAAAAAGAAAAAATCAATATTATCTTTTGGTAAACTCTTCATATATTTCTAAACTATAAATTACAAATTCAATTAAAAAAATTGGTTTGCTTTATTAAACTCAAGGTTTACATTGTTCTTGTTTTCATTGCTATGATGCTATGTCATTCAAAGATTGTAACTTGCATTATTTATAATTTCGCTCATATAATGTTATCATGTTGTTAGGGGCCGTGGGATTACAATGTTATAATCTGGCCCAAATTTGAACAAGTATCCTTTGACCCAAGTGAATGAAGTACTTTGTCTTACAATTTTATAGTGGTTTTTGTAGGAGAAATGTGGAGAAAAACATTCTATAGCAAGGTAGTTAGCTATATCAACAAGCTAGGGGGTTTGCACTAAGAGAGAAAAAAAGTGTTCATCTAGAAATGAATCATCTAGTGTTTCATGATCCGTATTATTGGTTAACTTAAAAAAATATACAACAACATTCTTCTAGCTATGATTGTCAAGCATAGTTAAAACAAATTCTTGTAGCAACAATAGTCATCTAATAATTCAACCATTTTAAAATGGTTTCTTCATCAAATATTTGATTGGAAAATTATCAATACACACAAAGAGTGGATAACTAGTGTTGTAATGTTGAAATTTGTTAATTGCATATACTAAAACAAGAAATTATTTTACTGTGACAATATAATTCATTTATGCTCCTAAAAGGTTCTTGCTAATGTAGTAGATAGAATATGGCTCTTCAATTGTTTTTTTGTCCAAGAACTAATCATAATGCTTTATCAGAAGCATCATTGTGGATGTGAAATGGAAGGTCCTAGTTAGGTCCTTGCAACACTAGGGTTGAAATTAATTAATTTATCCTTCAATACCTTAAATGTCTTTCGACATTATGATGTCTAAAGGAAATCAACTTTTTGAAAAGGAAGGTAAAAAATGGTTATGTAATTTTTGGATTTTGATGTACTTGTCTATTGTTTCTGTTTGGTGCTAGTTGAGAAGTCATTTACTTTTGCTTGGGTGCTTGTTGAGTAGTGTTTTCACATTGTTTTGTGGAGAAGGAGGTGGTAGTAAATCTTGTTTCTATATTGATCGAGGTCTCCAAGGTTGTTGTGGGTTAGTACGTTGACCTTAAGGTTGTTGTAAATACTGAAATGGAAATGATTGAGCTTGAGGTGGATATTTCCACTATTGTAGGGCTTTGTTTTTCATTGAAAAACTCTATTGGTTAGAAGGATACCATGTTGTAGGAGGAGCATACATCCGAGTATTATAACTAGAATTAAAATACTAAGGATGTGCATAAGGCATACATTGTTGGAACTATCTTGGCAGGCCTTGCCTCCTTTGATTAATGAAGCATAGTTGCTCCATATTCTTCTCAAATCCATGGTATACAAATTTCAAACCAGGTAGAGATGCACATTGGCTTGTTTGATGATTTTATTCATGTTTGGCCCTTCATTTTGATGGAGGACACATTGTTGAAAATTCAACAGACAAAGAAATCAAAGTTACACCATGAGGAATGAAGGCCATTAGAAGAAATAAAAAGTGTTGGATATTATAGGAGAATGGAATTGGGATATCAGGTGTGACTTTGGGTGACCGAGGAGCAATGTGGTAGAAGACTGAAAACACTTGACCAAAGTTGGAGAAGATATCAACTAGTTCATAAAAGAAGAATTGGGAGTAAGCTAACGTGTTTTTGAAGTTTGAGTGAGTCCTCCCACCTACATGTGTGATTGTATAAATGTAAATGCTTCATCTTATATTTGGGGATTGGATATTGAATAAATAGGAGTTAGGTAAAGGATATCATCCTTGTGTCATGTTTTGGATAATCCTTATGTTGTGGCTTAGTGAATGAAGGCCTATATGTAATGATGTATTCGATTGTGTTGGAAATTAATGGAATGAGGTCCCCTTTCAATTTTTCATTTCCATAATGGTGTATGTTAATGCTGATCTTTATTTCAGTTCCTTATTTGTTGTGTTGCATTGTAATATTTTATTTATTTATATGTTGTGTGCTTATGCTTGATAAATGATGAATTGGATAATAACATTAAGTATCTAAATGGGTAGAAGGAGGTTGTGTTATGATATTCAGAGGTATATAGTGCTAGTTGTTTGTTAAGTATGATTACCAGGATGTGAAATGTTTACATTAGTCATACTATTTGAATCCCTGCACAACCTTTATGTCCAGCCACAGTTCTTTGATTGAGACCTTCCCCTTTATGGGGATTGAAAATGCTAGTACCTATATTGCAATAGACCCCTTGTTGGACACAAATGTATACCTATGTCTCAAATTGAGCATAGGACTAGTTCTATTGTTAGGACCCTATCATGATGTGTGTGGCGCTTTGAAAATCTGATTGTTACACTACTCCAAATTTATGTGGAGGAATGGTGGTTCAGATAGGTTGACCTCTTTGTGAATCAATATGCTAAGGCCATCTTCTTTGCTTTATGATGGCCATGATACCTATGAATCCTTCTAAGTGGAATTTCCTATGGTACTAATAAAATGATTTAGTATATTGGGGGAGCATCCACATTAAACCTAGAAATGGAGGAGGAAGATTTAGTGGAATGTTCAAAACCTAATTGAATTACAAAGATTTGATCATGAAGTCACAAGAGCTGTCAATTTTTTGGTCAAAACCACAAAATAAGGCTATATTTTTGAATTTCCAATTGAGTTCAATCAATATTTTTCCTAAGAATAAGAGTAGTTCAATAAAGGATCTCGTGGGAGGCTAGTAAAGGAAATCATGACATGGTTGAAGATGTTTTTAGTGGAAGAAGACTATATGCCTTTTAACCCACTATTCATAGTAGCATAATAACTTGCACTCAAAGTTGACTTGGGATGGAAATGGAAAGAATGAGTAGCTAAAGTTAGAAGGTACCATAGAGGAGGAACACACTTAAGAGAGATTGCAGCAAGTTTTTAAGTGGGGCGCAATAATGAAAAAGTTGTGGTTGAAAAATATATGGGAGATTCAATAGGAAATTGAAGTGGTGAGTAGATATATTGATGAGAAGGGGAGAACAAAAGTGTGACCGAAGAAGTTAGAAAAATTGTAGAAACAGAAAGAGAAAGTTAATTGGTGGCTGAAAGAATATCGATAATGGATAGACGCCTAAAAAGAAGAACATAAGGAGATGGAGCATCTAAGGAATCAAAGGAATTAATAAAGGAAGCATAACAAGAGAGGGGGCATGTTTAAACTAACAAATAGGAGATAGTGTAGTGGGAAGCCACATCCAAATAAATTTCTAATCAATAGACACAAGAAAGCATGGCCATCAAGTTGAGAGATGGTGGCATATTTGATGATGTTTTTTAACTATTTGGAGGAGATACACATGCAACACAAATGGTATAGATTGAAGGTAGTGGAGTTGGTTTGGAACAATAATTACCCCCTATGTAGTTTAAGAAAATTGATGGGTAATTATTAGTTTTTCTTTTGGTCCTTATTTGAAAGAACCACCTAATATTAGTGTAGGAAATAGTAATAGTAGAAAACCAAGTTTAGGAGGAAATATAGGTATTGGTAGAAGTGAAATTGTGATTGTTAATTTTTATTCAAGGAGTGGGATGAGTCTAGTTAGTCAACTAGGCCCTCGAAATTTTATTTGTATGAACAAGTGTACCAATGATATGGCTGGATGGAAGCTAATGCGATGTTTCACCTTTCAAAGTTCTCGGGGAAGGGTGACTGTGATGAATAAAAATACTATTTCTTATGTGAGTCAATTTGAAGAGCAAAGAGGACCACTACTCCAGATGCTAAACTTGTAGAGTTCTGAACCATGCTCTAAGGGACTTATTTGCAATGGTTCAATAAATTCATACAAACAAAGCTTGAGGGTACTTCTAAAACTCTAGATGAAGTAAAGGAAGGATTTATAATCGAATTCCAAAAGCCTAACTTGAAGAAACAAAGTTGTGTCAAATTGAAGGATATCAAACAAATCATTGGTGAGAGAGCTCGTGAATATGATTAGTGATTTTGTGACCTAATAAGTCAATCTACTTATCAGGTTCATTTGACATCTCTATCCTTTGACTAGAGTACCACTTATGCAACATAAATGGCCCATGCCATGAAGATTAATTCCATGGATGAGTATATTGGTATATTTGAACAAGTGTTGTGTCTATTCCCTCAACTAGATCAACTCTTAAATTGGCATATTTCTAGTCCCAGTTGTCCACCTTAATAGAGCAGATCTAGAATATTAACAGAACCAAGGTGGGGAGAGTGAAATTTTGGTGGATAGATTGCACATAAGAGGGAATTAACACTAATAATTTCTACTGAATATGGACAGGGGTTGTGGGTCATAACCCAACCCTACCACCTACTAGCTTTATAGGCAATCTAGACAATGATTTTGAAATATTTTTAGAGTTCATGGGAATCTCCCACAACTTTTCCCAATGCTAAAAAAACACACTTTTAACATATTACCACTCAAACTATCGCCTAGGAGGAGAATTCCTAACCTCAATGGGAGAGCCTAGAGGTACTCTCAAGAAAGCCAACCACTGTCACCTCGATGACCTTTCCCCACACTTCATATTAAGCAAAGAATCTATCATAGCCTAGGGGGAATCCCCATGGCCAATCTGGCCAAATCATGTAGTAATGGGAGCTCAATTATCTTAGATTGACTATAAATCAAGTAACCAACAATAAACTTTCCCTTTAATGCGAGGATAAAGATTAAGTATGCAACTTAATTGATTGATTACTTTAATAACACAATTTCACAAATAAGGGATGAATTATCCATGTGCTTTTATTTTTGAGTGCTAGAAATGATAGATGATTAGTTTTACCACATCAACATGTATCATTCAAGAGTGATTAGATAAAAATGAAATCAATGATCCAACTGAAATGAATGACAATTTAATGCTCCAATTATGAATTGTTGCCAATGAAAAGTTACATTAAAGAGATGTTAAACCATGACAAGTTCATGTGATTGTTATAAGTTCCAGATTTAGAGTAAGCATGCAAGCCTTTTGATACCATAAGCATTATCACCATAAAATTCCCATGTCTATCCACAATTTGCTACTTACTATACGTGAAGAAAATGACAACACCTCAACACAAGCAATGAGATGAAATATGAAATCCACCCCTTAGAGAGATAACCAACACTGATATCAAGCCATGTAAGATCAATCATATTGAACATAACTCAAACATTAAGTGTGGTTTACTTACTTAGAACTTAAGGGTTATATCATTGTTTTCGTATTCTAAACCATTGCGCTTTATATTTATAAATTGTTGCTCATTTCATCATTTAAATCACCACAATGTCTCATTCACAAATTGTTGTATATTGCATGAGAATCATGCAATGATTTGAATTCTTAGAATGAAACGTGTTAGTCAATATTTATATCAATTCACAAATCATCGTTGCAAAATTTAGATCACATTTACTCCAATCAACCAGTTTTGAAGTGCAATGATAGCAAACCATATCTTCTAGTATTGGAGACACCTTTAAATCAATTATTAAACCTTTATTTGAGCAGCAATTTTATACCATGAATGAAACAAATTCAAACCCTGAATACATTTCCATATTTAAGATTTATTATTTGTCCTTAAGATCATCAAATGATACTAAAGTTTTATGCCTAGGAAAAACTTAGCTTAGTGTATATAATCATGTTAAAACCAACATCTAAAATCTCAATCAATTGGTAAACCATCCAACAATGTTAGGCATTTGATGTAAATTCTTTTAATACATTTGGTGAATTAGACCAATCATGTGATCAAATGCGTAACAAAACGAATGCCAAAATGGATTAAACCCTTGGTGAAGTTTCCAACAATATTAAGAGATTAACCAATAGATCTAAACCTCCAAAAAGTTACTATCCCTTGAAACATTGTTAAATCTACTTCATCATTTATTTCATAGATCCACAGTAAATTCAAAAAAATCAAACGTTGGATCTCTATAAAATGCAAAACATGAGACTTGATTAGCAACAAAAATGACTTTGCAAATGAACTTCAATTTAAAAAATGTTTGAATCTTAAGCTCAAAAGACTTGAATAAAAGGTAATCTAGATCTACAAATACTCAATGGAAACCCTAGATTGCTAGAATAAAATGAAAGGGAATTTTTTTGAATGAGTGGTTAAAAGTGTAAAGGAAGACTAGTGCCTACCCCACTTGGGCTATGCATAACACTTGATCTAATCTTGAGTATTGTTTTTGTACCCTTTATGTTTGAAGTCACTAGCACCTAGAAGGATTGTTTAGTAAGCTTCAGACTTGGATACTTGATATACTAAAATAATCGGGGGAAGACTAATCCTAGGAGAACTTAGCCTAATAACTACAACATGAAATTTAACTAAGCATAAAGTAAGACAATAGAACCCTAATATATCTATGCCGAATACAATAAATTTAAACTTAAAACTTGAACAAAGAAAACAAATAGAAGACATACATTACCTCAAATTCATTGCTTGATGTTGTAGTAACTTCTTTCTTCCTAGAAACTTGCAATATCAAATACCCTCTACAATAGCTCTAGAACGTATACTCAAATATAGACAAGTCTCACATGAGAGTTTTTTTCAAAGAAAACAAGTTCTTCAAATTGATTTCCAACAAATACAATGATAGAGGAGCTCTCCTTATATAGATAAGGAAACTCACAAAAACCATGGGTAGAAAACCATGTGCTAGTATAATACCATGTGCCAATACAATGTGCTCAAGCAAAACCATGAGCTAAAACAAGTGGCACTCTTAATACCATGCACAAAAACCACCAAGAGAAGTTAAATGGCCCAAAAGGTGACACACCCTCATGAATGATCTCTAACCACCCACATTTATGGCTAAGAGATACAAAATGTGCCCTCCATATGTTCTAATGACTCACATGTGTGGCACCAAGAAGTGGGATGTTGAGTGGTCAAACAAGGTGATAATTTTCCCATGACAGATTTCAACAATGACATAATGAAGTCAATTTTGTCCTAATTTTTTGTTATAACCCCATTTTAAAAATCTCATGGCCATTCTACATCTAATGGTGTTGACATAACGAAATTCTAGGTACTGTATAAAAAATAACTGCCTATGAAGTTTCCCACCCTTAAAATATGTCTTAAAATCACCTCTAACCACCCACATGTGTGATAAAATTCCTCCAAGAAGAAAAGTGGTTCCTCATGAGGTGGTCTAGGTGGCATGCATGATGAATGGAATCCCTTTCATCGTCCAATGCATTGTCACGGATCCCAATGTAGTGACACATATCCCAATGCAATGTCATGGATCCCAAGGTCTATGTGTGTTTCTATATGTTGGTACATGGATCCCAAGGCAATGCCACACATCTTGAAGCAATTACACAGATCTCGAGGCAGAGTACATGGATCCTAAGGCATAAATTCCAACCCTAATGCATGCACATGGGTCCCAATGTAGGGTTCCCTATTATAGTGGTGGGTCTAACCCCCTTACAAGTCATTAGGTGATGCACACATAGTGATTTATTCTAGAAACAACATAACACACACTAATTTTAGTATTTTCCTAAGTTTTACCATGGGAGGACAACCTTAGCCTTTATACATGTCACAAATCCTAAGACAAGACATATTTCCTAGGTCACTGAGTTAGGGGTAGGTGATATGATGGATAACTTGTGGAAGGGGAAGGGGAAACTTCATGAATTGACCCTCAAGTCCATATTAGATGATGTATAGGTATTTAAACTTGTCTGACTAGCTTTCATGAGATAGGAATATTCAATGCATAAGCCTTTGAGAGGGAGCTTTAGCTTAGAGTTGCCATTTCCTTGGAACTATTTCTTACCACCCCTTTCTTTGCCTTTTTCTTTCTTTCTTTACTTATTTATTTCTTTATCAAGTCACTTTTACTTTAGATATGCATAGACAAGCATGGGATTGGGGGCATAGCTCAAGCTTTAACATTTCTAGCTTTTAATTGTTTTGTTCTCTTCACCTCGCCTTTTTTGGATTTTATTTGACTTAGTCATTTACATAAATATTCATTTACTTTGATGGACCTTGTTGAATGACATTTGACTAGTCAAACACAAATGGGAATAATTTTTTTATGAATGGAATGGAAGTGAAATGACAGATGTAAAGTGTAAAGTATGGATAGGGATATGAGGTGTGCCATCTTAACCAAATATTGAGTAGTACAACTTGAACCAAGATGTGATGACACTTATCTAAGGGAAAATTATGTCCCCCATAGTACAACGAGTCAAATAACAAATTTGTTAATGTTATAAAGTGTTATTATATCACACTTTTAGTCTTTACCATGTTCAAAACTAGCTTAGAATTTACAACGTTGTGTCTAAGTATCAAACCCATACACAAGACCATAGTATATCAAGTGAAGTGAAGAAGTTAAACCAAAGTACCATGACCATGTGAAATGAAAGAAAAGCGTACCATTCATAAGTTTATGTGTCATCTGAGGTGTAAGAGGAATAAGTTGATATACCATGGTTGAATCATATGAGAGAAATAATTAGTGATGTGAGGCTAGATCATCATGTATCTGATGGAAGAACTACAAGAACAAGTATGAATCAGAGGATATGAGAAGGAGAATTCATCCAAGAAGTAACACCACACTCCTGAGAGGGTGGATTTAGAAGTATTTTCCCCTGAGGAGGCAACGTACCCAAACTACACTACTCTGCAAATTCTATAGGACAAACATTCATAGTATAAAGAATTGTCACACCTTACAAGCACTTGTGGCGTGGTTCAAAATAATATCCTTAGGGTGGAAGACACAAGCATTAGACTTGCAAAAGGAGGAGGAAAAGGAGGATACAACGAAGGTTATAAGGGAGGATATGGATGACACTATCAAGGAGGATGGAATGGTGGATTCACATTCCCTATAAGGTATTATAACTGCAATGGAATAAGACATATCTCTCGAGATTCTCCACATCTAAGGAGAGTGTGATGTGACCACTACAAGGCCATGGATCATGCAATGAAGGATTGTCCAGACTTGAAATAAATATAGGAGATAAGGATGTGACCGTGTAATGTGAACTTGATAAACTTTGAATCTTGAAATATCATTGGGGTAGGTAACCCAAGGTTAATGTAATAAGGGGAGGGACTCATGTGGGTGTTGATGTCAACAACGAGGATCCTTTCCACATTATAAAATTTTCTCTTACATATATTGGTTTTGATGTTGTTGGAGCCTTCATTTTTTGTGGAAGACACAATAGTTCCAACATAACAAACATGTAGATATGGATTCACACTAGTTGAACTAAAAGTGATTGGTAGGAGTGAAAAGAATCTACAACATCATGTGGAATTTTAGGTGATCGAGGAGTAGAGTGGTGGAAGATTGAATATACTTGGCCAAAGCTTGGAAAGTTCTCGACTAATTCATCAAGGAAGAATTGGAAGTAGGCCAACAAATTCTTGAATTTGAACGTACCTTCCCACATTTAGGTGCATGTGTATTCATGGGTTGGATGATAGTATGACAGTGGATAAATGTGTTGAATGTTATTTATTTGGTTCTATATTTTTTATGAAATGTTGTTGTGCCCTAGTCACTGATAGGATGCTATGTCATGATGTACTACTTTGTAATGCAAATGAATGGAAAGAGGCTCCCATTTCAATTTCTGATTTCTATTATGTTGTATGGTAATGATGAGTTTTAATTCTATTTCTTATCTATTATACAAAATGATAGTTCTTTGATTACATGAGTCGTTGTGCCTTTGGGATTAGATGGGATACAATAAAAATGATAGTGGTTCATAGTTAGTACTTTAATTGGAGGTTGTGATGTGATGTTGAGATGCATGCATTATAGTTTCATGTATGATATGAATGCTTAGGATGGGGAAATAGTTTTGGTAGTCATATTAATTAAATCCCTACACAACCTTTTATGTCTCAACATAGTGCTTTAATTGAGACCTTCCTTGTTAAGGGGATTGAAAATTCCATCACCTAGACTACACCAGACCCCTTGTTAGACATCATACCTAGGTCTCAAATTAAGCCAAAAAATGGTTCCATTGTTAGGACCCTATCATGATGCGTGTTTCATTTTGATAGTATGATTGTCACATTAACCGAAATTTAGGTTGAGGATCGGTGGTTTATATAGGTCAACCTCTTTTTAAGTCAGTATATTAAGGGTTGCCAATTTTCTTTGCTACTTGATGACCATGATACCTAGGACATCGTCTACGTAGAATTTCTAGTGGTGTTGTTTGAATGGTTAAGTAGATTGAGGGAGCATGCAAAACTAGTAAGGAAAAGGAATGAGATCTAGTGGAATGTTTAGAACCTAATTGTATTTTAGAGATTTGATCATGAAGTCACAAGATTTGTCAACTTTTGGGTCAAAACCATGGTAGAAGGTTACCTTTTTTTAATTCGTAGTAGATTTCATCTAGTCTTTTTCACAAGTGGAGGAACAATTCAAGAAAGGAGCTCACAAGAAGTTGGTAAAAGAAATCACAACATGGGTGAAGATGTTTTTGGTAGAACAAGACTATATTCTTTTTATCCTTTTGGTCATGGTAGCATAAGTACTTGTGTAGGGTGATGACCTAGGATGGAACAATAAAGAACGAGTAGTTGAATGTATAAGGAACCATGGAAGAGGTGCAAGCTCAAGAGAGAGTAGAGTAGGCTTTAAATAAGGGTACAATATCTAAAAAGCGGTGGATAAATAAGATACGGGACTCAAATTCACTAGCAAGCTAACGTGGTGAGTCGAGATATTGAAGAGAAGGGAATCACAAAATCACAACTGAAGAAGTTGGAGAGGTTGTGAAAAAAGGAAAGATAAATTTAGCCAATGGTAGAGAGAACATGGATTGGTAGCAGAAGGAATCTTAGGAAGGAGAATGGAAGAAGGAACAATGTCAAGGGAATAAAATGAAGTGTAGAGGAAGCATAATAGGAGGGAAAACATGTTCAAACTGGTAGATCAAATACATTATATGAGGTAGCAATGTTTGAAGAAAATAATGATCAACCGATAGAAGAGGGCATTGTCATTGAACCACATGATGGTGGGTCGCTTGAAGAAAAGTTTTGAATATTTGAAAAGGAGATATAAGAGAAACATACACGATAAAACCTAAAGGTAGTGGAGTCAGTCTAGAGCGGACATCATCCCTATGTAGTTTAACCCAACTAAGGCACTTTCTAGTTTTTCATTAGGTTTGGTTTTGAAAGCACCCCCTAATAGTGGTCCAAGAAATAATAGTGGCAAACAACCAAGTTCATGAGGAAGTATGAGTATTGGTGGAAGAAAAAAAATGGTAGATGATCCTAATTTAAGTGGTGGGATGAATTTGGTTAACCAACTAGGATTACAAGGTTTTATTTTGGTGAAAAAATAGACTAGTAGTATTTCTAGAGAGGTAGATAATACATAATTTTTCCTTCCTAAGTTCTCAGGGAAGGGTGATAGTGATGCATAACAACACTAGCTCTTGTGTGAGTCAATATGTAGATCAAAGAGCCCCACCACTCTAGCTGATAAGATTGTATAGTTCCAAACCACGTTGCAGGGGAGGGATTTGCAATAATACATGGAGTTTGTACATATTAATCCCCAGTGTGTTGCCAAAATCTTGGACGAAGTAAAGGAAGTCTTTATAGTTGAGTTCAAAATCCTAAATCAGAGAAACAAGAGCTAAAGGATCTTTAAAAATAGTTGGAGAGAGACCTAGGAATATAACCAATGATTTTGTGACTTGATCAACAGGCCAACTTATCTTATTCATGAAACCCATCATAAAGAATGGTTCACTTAGGGTCTTTTCCTCTGACCAGAGTACTTCTCATGCAACATAAATGGGCCATGTAATTGAAAGCATTGGCCCAAGCCATGTTGATTGAGTCTATGAATGAATGCCTTGGTAATATCTATGCAAGTGTTGCAACTATTCCCTCAACTAACACAACTCTTGAAGTAGACAATTCCAAGCCAATTGTCCTTACTAATGAAGTGTATCCAAGAGATGAAATAAGCCAAGGTGGGGAAAGAGAAAGTTTGGTGCACAATTTACAAACTAAATGTAAACAATGTTGATGATTGTACTTCATTACGAATGTGGACTGTATATTACAACCCAACCCCACAACCCTCCATGTTTCTGAGCAATGTGGCCAATGAGTATTGTGAGATATGCATTGCTTATTGGCACCCCACATGTTTTTTCCTAATTCTTGGAATAAGTACAATTCCACCCCAATTATAGTAATTTGCAAATTCTATAAGAAAAACACTCACACTATGGAGAAATATTATGCCCTTTAAGTGTTCATAAAAATAGTTTGAGAGGAGTTCCTTTTAGGTGGAGAAAGTGAGTTATGGACTTGCCAAAGGAGGGGGATGAGGAGGATGTGGTAAAGGCTACTGAAGCATATATAAAAGAGGACATTGAGGAGGAAAGAATGGTGTGTGAATAGGCCCCATAATATGTCACAATTGTAATGAGATAGCAAATATAACTTGAGATTGTTCACAGCCAAAGAGAGTGTGATGTGTCCACGACAAGGCCATGAGTCATGTAATGAAGGATTGTCTAGACTTGAGATGAAAATGGGAGATGAGTACAAAAAAACATAACACAAACTTGGAAAACTTTGAACCCCAAAATATCACTAGGGTGGGGGACACAATGATCATTGTAATAACCATGGGGGCTTGCATGGGTGCTGATGGAAACTACAATAACCTTTCCACATAAGAAAAACCACTCATATAGATATTAGGTTTGATGTGGAAAATAAAAATCCTTACTTCGAAGAGGATTTGGAAGTGCTACATGAAGCAACTAATGTGGTAGGGAATGGATCAAGTAAAAGTTTATATAACAAGAACTATAATAGTTGTTTATGGATAGGAAGGAGAGTATAGTGTCTACATCATGAAGTCACAGGAGAAGATGATTATTCATAGGGAATTCAAGACTTATTCTATTCTCTCTTTAAGACTCTAGATGATGAAATTTTGATAAGAAATTTGCAATCAACCTTCCACTAGTTTTTTAAGGGAGTAAAGGAGGAACCCATTTATGCCCCCTTATCCGAGAGGCAAGTTCAAAAAGTTGGTCAAAAGAAGATTCCCAAAACTAGTTGAGAGTTCATGATGTCATTTTAGACCCAGGATCTAATGTGAACATCCTTCCAAAGAATTTTGAGGAGATGATGGGGAGACCATGTCTAGTCTACTCGCCCATCCATTTGTGGCTAGAAAACTAGTACAAGATATGCACATTCACCTCTTAGAGAACACTAAGGTCAACCTTTAAATTGTAAATATAGTGGTAGATTTTAAGGTCATTGATATTGTAGATGAGAAAGATACTTATGTTTCCCTCTTAGGGTTTGAGTGGGAAAATGATAACAAGGCCATAATCAACTTGAAGAAGGGGGAAATGTCTTTTGAAACTGGTAGGAAAAGAGTGATATAACCCATTAATCTTATCAAAGGGGATTGACACACAAATCTAGTGGATGACATGATGGATTGTGTGTCGATAAATCAATTTTACAACTTGTATTCATAATACATGAAAACTATGTAAATCCCACAACATATGGAGCAATGAGTTGGTGCAACATCTACTCCTATGAGTTAGATACCCAACATGTATTCCAATATTTTCAAGAGTGAAACCATGATATTTTATCTCACCATTGTGATATGGTCAAGTTAGTGCACTGGATTGGTATTGAGTCGAGTGACCTTTCCATATTTTATAGCACTGGGGATGTGGAGGAGTTTATGGAAGACATGGATTAATGATCACAAAAAAAAATTACTTCTATCACTAGTCCTTGAGATTCACTCGTCCTTCTAAGTGGTAGGATACATATAAGGATAACCTAGTAGTTTGGAAGAGGTATATCCCACGTTGCAACATTGATTCAATCCACCCATTAAGTACCAGGTTATTGATATTATAGGGGAAACTAAATATTTGATCACCTTTAAATAAGTATACAATGGATAAATTGACCCAATCTTTCATATGAAATGTCATGACTCACATCAAGGAATGGATCACAAAGATATGGCCTTAATAGTATTGGGTACATAATTCATCCACACCTTTGGGCCCATCCCCAAGGCATGGTACTTGCATGAAGAAGTTGGAACAAAAGTGGGAAATACTCAAGCAAGGGTTTTTCTCAACCTTCTCCTACCTTAGTAAAACTCTTAGTGTAAAATATGCTCTCAAGTCTATTAAGTCATATCCATTTGATAGAAATATAGATGAACCAAGGGGTTATGCATGTAAGGCTCATCAACAGATATTGTGACCACTAGACATAGTCAGGAGTTTGAGTGATGGCAAGAGGGCCTTGTAGTACTATGCTAAGGTGGATGTGGAACCAAAATAAGAAGATGATCCAAAGAAGTTGTGACTGGTAAATCTCAAGGAATCATAAGGAGAAAGGTCAATCATGGATAGAATAGATGAACTATTCATGAAAATATACAAGAGCCATTAAATACTAGATAGATAAATATTTACTCAAAGGGATAACCTTGGATGTCTTCTATATGAGATTACTGGGATAATATCCGAGGACGTGGCTTTACTCAAGGAATATGTAGAGTTATTCCCACAAAAATTTACAAAGATGAAATGAATCAATGGAGATCTTAGTGAGATGTGTATTGAGATAAAATTATATGTCTATCTAATCAAGAGGAGGCCATACCACATAAACCCCAGAACCAAGGAAAAGGTCAAAGATGAAATTGACAATATGTTTGTAGTAGGAATAAAATTCCATATGGAAGAGTCACGCTGAATCAATCTGATCGTGATTCAAGAAAAGAAGTCATGAGGGGGAGGAGAAAAACTTTGCATGGAATGAAGAGTGTCAATCCTCTCTAGATATCCTCAAATAAAAACTAACAAGTCCCACAGTCCTTGGTTTTTTGAATTGGACCTTATAATTTCATGTGCACGTAGATGCCTCAGGCATTTCTCTAGGGGTGATAATAATGTATCATAGGGAAGGAAAGGTAAACCACCCCATCTGCTTTTACTAGTAGAAATATTTCCAAAGCAAAGTGTAACTACACAACCACACAAAGAGAAGTGTTTGAAATGGTTTTCTCCTTGTAGAAGTTCAAGCATTACCTTCTTAGTGGGCATTTAAAAAAAAAATATAAATCATTTAGCACTGAAATACTTAGTGAACAAACCATATTTAGAAGGCCAGATTTGTAGTTCGCTTATGCTATTCTATAAAATTGATTTTGAATTAATTGTGAAGATAGAAAGGAACAATGTTGGCCTAGAGCACTTGTCAAGAATTGAGATAGGGGATTTAGGGGATTGTTCGATGATCAACTCCTATGCATGGATTTGTTCCAAGTAGAAGTTGTGGAAGATGACTTAGAGGATCTCACCATATTTATTCTGACTAGATTTGAGCCCTAAGGATACAAAATAGTACAAAAGAAACAATTGATTGTTAGGGTTTTGGATTATTAGATGGTTGTAGGACAAATATATATGCTGGGCATTGATGGGATAATTAGGTGCTATGTAATGGATCATGAAAACTCTGGAATATTGTGGGAGTTCCATAGTAGGGTGGTGGGAGGCCACTGTTGGAAAAGTGACAACTTAGAATGTGTTATATGCAAGATTGTGGTGGCCCATAGTCTTCAAGCATGCTAATTACTACACCAAATGTTGTGGTGTATGTCAAAGAATCGATCGAACTTCTAAGAAAGATGAGACACACCTCCACCTTTTACTTGCATTGCAAGACTTTGAGAAATGATCAATTGACTTCATTAGACCCATCAATCCACCTACTAGGCACTCAAGCATGCACCACATCATCAACACGATTGATTATCTCTTGCAGTGGGGAAAGACATCACCAACACATAGCTAGCCACTCAAAGGACCACAAGGTTTATATTTGAGAATATTATCTCCAAGTTTAGGTGTCTTAGAAGATTAACCATAAATCAAGGGTGGCACTTCATGAGTTTCACAATCAAGACAATAAACTCATGAGTTCATGATTCAACATCATACTAGTAGCCCTATCATGTGCAAGTGAATGAGACAATTGAGGTGTTTAATAAAATCCTGGAATGGGGCCTAACTAAGGTTTGTGTTGTCAATCATGATGACTAGGATGAAATTGTACCATCTATGCTTTGGGCATACTTGATGGTGTCAAATAATTAAAAAAACACATGTCCTTTAGTTTGGTGGATATGTTGACATAGGTGAATGTCTTTTGTCAACTATTGGAGTTTACTCAAAGAAAAGGCCCAATAAGCATTTTCCACATTTTGGTTAGAAAAATCCTCTAGTTTATGGCCTAGATACCAATGTTGGGTTTTGCATTCTAAAAATAAATACTAGGTCCTAAATGTAGTCCTAATCTAAACACATAATGTAACCCTAAATTATAGGCACCTAGATAGGATTTTAAGAACGAAGAGAAAATATGGAATCGACACATATGAGTGCTAATAGCAATAGAAGCTAGTTTATTGTTTCTTAATAATGTAAATGTCCAAACAAACATCAAGATAACAAGTTGATCCTATGTTTAAATAACTAATTATAGCTCCATTCCCACATGTTAGCAACCATTCAATGATAAAAGTAAGAATAAATGATAAATGTGTGAGAAGAGTCTACAACATATAAAAACATTCTTACATTAATCCCAGTATAAGAAAGTAGAGAAGAGTCCCATACAACAACATGCACTAGAATAAATCTTCCAAAGGTTAGTTGATTGGTTTCTCAATTAACTTGAATTTTTTTTATAATGCTACTAAAAAACCCTTTCCCTTTTGCTCTCATCATATTTATACAAAAATAAGGTAAAGGGAGTTGAACGTTTTATCTCCCTAACCATTTACATTCTCCACTTGGTTTGTGGACACTTTCTCCTTTTGTTTTCTATATTTTCCAACATAAATTTTCCATGCTTCATAGGTTTTCTCAATAAAGTTAACATGTGGGAAATAATGTTGTTCTAATGGGGCTTTAAATAAAGCATTGTTTCACTCGATATAATTTTCATTATTTTCTAACTTTGGCATAAAGTATTTCATCAATGTGATCCCCTACCTCGATCTTCTATGTACTTCAGTGCAATCTGGAGATGCTTGGAAGATATTGAATTGCATGTTGTTCCTATAGGATTCCATCTTCAAGAGCCCATATAAATTTTTCCTAAGGAAGAAAACTATCATGTGGACCAAAATAAGAGAAATTACATTTCACTGCAAGTCTTTTTATTACTTTCCATATTGTAGCACAATATACAAATTCTTCTTGAATGCCTTTCCATACCTTTTGAGAGGAGTCCTTCCAATATATGATGCCAATGTTGATACTAATGTAGAAATTTCTGCACTTTTTGACTTTTAATGCAAAATGTAAATTTCACCTCTTTGCTAGAGGTTTCTTGGATCTTAACCCTACACATTTTTAGTGTTAAGGTTGTTATTAAATGGAGTATAAAAAAACAGAAGAAAGAGCATGATATTTCATTTTCTAATGACCCAATATTCTAGGAAATCTAAGGAGAAAATACACCAAACAACTTGGATAAGTTTTGATCATCTAGGGAAACTTATCCCACATAAACCATATTTGAAAATTTAGTTTCACAACAATTATCACAGTACTAAAATAACAAGTATAGCAGAAAAAAAACAACTCTTGGATTCTTCATTGATGATGTTAAATCACTTCAGAATTGTCCTTTTACTTAATTTAAATCATCAAGACATATATCTAATTGTAAATAACAATACATGAAGAACATATATGGCTGAAAATCAAATCTAGAAAATGCACAAGTTTTGGACAATTGAAAACTTCATTAATATGCTCCATATGAAGTACATGTACATACCATATCCTTCTCTCAAGGCTAGTACAATACTACTAGCTCTCTAAAACCCTAGCTAGGAAAAACATGAAAACCCTAGCTCAACAAAGGAGCTATAACATGCAAGAATCACTCCAACAAGTCCTCCAAGGAAATGTGCCATCTTCTCTTCTTCTTCTCCACTAGAGATACCCTAGGGTTTTATCACAAAACCCTAATCTCAAACCTCTAAGGGACAAACCCTAACCCTAGAATTCCAAGATGCTCCAAGATTCTCAAGGATGACCATTAAACCCTAGACTCCAAGAGAGATAAAGAAGAGTGATCATCACCAATGTCTCCTACATAATAGAAAACCCTAGTCACAAGAGAAAAATCCAAATGAAGACACATCTACTCTAGATTTCATAACTCCACCTAAGATTCATGAGGAAACCCTAGCGACTTCCTTTAAGAAGCTAAGTACAAAGAAGAGAGATAGAATGATGTGAGTGATGATTATGATAAGGTCTCTCTCCTTTCTCTATTTATATGAGAGGTAAGGGAGACCGACAATACAATGTGAGCCAAATCCCTTACAAGTAACCTATAATGAGTAGTTGTAGGCTAACATGAGTGATTCACTGCACTCAAAATTACACATGCCATGCTCCAGGGTGATGTTGTACACAAGGTAAGTCAACATCCTTCCATCAAAAACCTCCATGGACTCCATCAATTCTCCTAAGCAATGTACTCCAATGGGTTGATTCCCCCCCACAAGAACATTATTGTAGCCTAAGCATCCCTAAACCAACTCCAAGCCTCCAAATGTAAATCCAAGTGACCCCATTCTATCTAGGGCCTGATTCCCTCATCCAAGATACATAATTCTCCTGCCCCCAATTAGGGCATTCTACAAGAAAGGAAACTCACCATGTTATCACAATGAAAGGTGTCTGCCAATCTACAAAGAGAACTCCAACACCTAAGGCAAGAATAGAATCCAACACCTATATGGGGTCAATCAATCATTGAGTAAGTTGTCTCCACCATGCAAATTCATCACATACCATATCCCATGCACCAGTCCATCTCATACCATCCATGCACTAAACATACACTATGTATCCTAAATCTCATGAAGCACCCCAAACATGGTGTAAACACTTTTGAAGTAACCCAAAAAACTAATGCTCCCTCTTTATGAGGAAATGTTTACACTAACACCTATTAATTCCCTTTGCAACTACACCAAACCTACTACTTGTAAACTTGTACTAGCTACAATCCCAAAATAAGCCACTGTCATTTGTAAAGAACCTATCACCAATGCTATCACAACGTCTTGATCCTCCAAATAATAATGACCACCCGTGAATATGAAGGAACACAACCATTAAAAAAAAGTAATTTTCCAAACTCCATCATCCTCCAATGCAACATCATGGGCCAAAGTCTATGGACACCACATCATGAGTTGTCCAGGACACCTTCTATAGAAAATCACATCTCCATAAAAGATAAAGACAATTGGATCACATCTATCAAGGTCAAAAAAATAGAAATATACAAAAGTCAACCCTCTATCCTAGAATACAAATATTGTGGTATAGGAAACAATCCATACAATGTAATTAACAACCTTTCAATGTGAAAATCCCTCTCATGCAACTCAAATCCTTTGAAAATTGAAACATCAATTTGAACTAGGTCAACTCCCTCATCCCAAGAGAATATTGAAGAAAGAATATAATCATGGGAAACTCCCTTTATATAAGAGAATCCATGGGAAACTCCCTTTATTTGAGATAATCCATGGGAAACTCCATCTATCTAATAGAATCCATAAACCCAGTCCCTGTTCTCTATAATACTCCCATCGACTACAAACTTGGAATTGATCTTAGCATAATCCTCCATCAAGGTATCACACATTTCCTCCTTTGAAGAACTGGAAGAAATATGGATGGAAGAAACCAATGCAACATGACTAACATGTCTCTTAGTATAATTGACCTCGCTAAAGATTTGGGTGCTCCTACATGCTCTTGATCCTCTTGCAAACTATAAGACTCATCTAGCCTCTAGCTAGAAGGTACAGATCCCAATGGATTAGCAAGTAACCTGTAAAGGATATCCTCTCTCACCCCTCTAGACAAAGACCTCAGACTAGCTAGACTACAATAATTGATGGTGCACTGTTGTCCCTCAAAATAAACTCTGCATTATACATCTATCATACACGACACTGAAACAAGGTTCTTCCTCAAACTAGGAACATAAACAATATGACTTAGCTCAAGAAAATCACCTAAGGCATTTGAAAATAAATTGAGCTGACTCCTCTCACAAGATACATAACATCATTACCAAGCTCCACATGCATGCCTCCCCTTATCTCCTAAATCCTATTGAATAAATACTTGTTATATGTCATGTTTCCCGAATATCTACAATCTACATACCATCTAACACTAGACATAGTGTTAGAATATAAACAAGAATCCATGGAAAGAGTTAATCTCCTCTACACCTACGAAAATCCTAGTTGCAACCTGTTTCACACCCTTTCCCTTTTTCTTCAATGGACACTAGCTAGAATACTGTACCACTCATGACATCAAAAGCACATCACCATATTCAAGTCCTTCTTTCTTATAATTGTCCCATCCTTCCTCTTGAATCCTTTCTTGCTACCCTTATTCATCCTCCCAATGACATGAATATCATCCACTTTCTCATGTTGTTCCAAATAAGACTACAATCTGATTTCTTCTTTCACATGATTAATCCAAAGATTTGGAAATTTGGAATAGTTTCTCTACCACAAACATCCTAAACAAAAAGCATCTAGGAAGGACCACGTTCTTTTAGGGAAATGGTAACCAACTCTCGATCCTCCACCTTTATCCCAATGGTGGTCAACTAATCCTTCAATCCACTAATCTCAGTCAAGTAGCTCACCATAGTATCTGTCTTGCTCATGCAAAAGGATAAAAGTTGGTCTCATAAGAGAAACTATTAAGAAGCACAAGAATTTTAAAATAACTCAACCAAATAATTTTGAGAACCAGATGTTAGGATATTTAGACACTTAGGAGTTAGTTAAGATCAACTTGGTCTAATATGTCATTAGGTAAAAGTGTGTTTATTTTGTATGCATTAATATGCATTTGTAGTTAGGTAATCCTACAATCACGATATGTTCCCTACATAGAATGATATGACAACTCATATGCTCCTCTATCTTAATGACTACATTGATCTATGGCTTAGCACCTGATTAGTATGTGATATCTATTTAAAGAGTATGGAGGCTCATTTACCGATGATCGATTGTGAGAAAATATCTAGTAAATCTCTCTGTAATATTTTATTTTGCATTAATAAATTATTCCAAGTGGCCACATTAGATGGGGTCGTGGATGTTTCCCCATAGGGGTTTTACCATGTAAAAACATTGGTGTGTTGATCTTTGATCTGGTTGTGTGAGTGGTTAGTAAAGGTGTTCTCTCTCCGTTGGAATACCTGTGCTGTTGAATATGGTATCAAAGCGCATTTGAAGACTTGCTCCCATTGTAGATCGAGATCTTGAAGTCGTGTTGTTGAATCTCTAGTTTCTTCCATTTTCATACATTTCTAGGTCAAGAGGACTATTCCATTGCGTCCATAAGCACTTCTTTCAACTAGAAATTATTTTCATTTCACTTGAATTTTTTTTTTCGTTTTCCCAAGATACAACCATTTCAGTCAGATCGAGAGGTATAAAGCCTGAATATACCCTTTTAAATTTTTATAGAGGCAAAATTTCAGTTTTTTATTTTTTATTTCTCGGTTGCTACTCTTTTTTATCTACATATGCTCTTTGTCTTGCGCTTTGTGCGATCTTGAAAAATATAAAACAAAGCAGAAAGGGTTTTCCTGTCTATGTGTGCTCTTTGCCGTGCACTCTGTGCGATCTTGGTAAACTAGAAACAAAGGAAAATTTTGCATTTTCTGGGTAAGATAACTGAGATCTTATCCTTGTTTTTGTCTAGAAGTGAAATTTTTTGTGTGTGAATGCATGCAAATAAGTTTTTATTGAACATGCACTCCAAGGCCAACAACAACAACAATCCTCCTTCTTAAGACTATAATGTGTTTTGCACTAGCTCACTTGGTTGAAAGTTACTTTACTTAGTAAGAGGTCTTGAGTTCAAGTCTCTTTTTGCTACTTTGTTTTTGAAAAGTTCATGCATTGTAAAGTGCATTTCACTTTATTATAAAAGTGAATCACTATTAAATAATTTTAATATTTTATTTTAAGTTATTTGTTTTGCATGCAACTTTCATTTATAAAGTAACTTCATTGTAAAAATGATTCTTGTTTATTATATAAAAGTGAGTCATTTCACAAGTAACTTATTTAAAAGTGAGATTATAGGTATAGTTAGGAGGAACATCACCACGTGGACCAACTTTTACTTGCCACGTGACTCTTTGGTTACCATTTATGCCTTTTTTTCAAAAGGGCATAAATTTCACATCCGAAGTCCATTTTCAGTGTCATTTTTTTTAAACAACATATTTTTTTAAGATATTTCCATCCATACCATCATTTTCATCTTTTTCTTTTTTCATATTTTAAATGGAATCTCCTAGTGATATTTTGCTTACCAGTACCGACTACTTCTCATGGAAATCCCATATGGAAGATGTATTAAGAAGTAAATATTTGTACCAGATTACCTTGGGAAAAGAACTAGAACCCATTGATGATGAAAATAAATTCAAATGGGGTAATAAGAGTGACGAAGCATGTGGACTAATCAATCCATCTCTCATGATTTAAGGTTTCACCTTCAAGGAATTGATACTCCCGATGCATCTTGGACTAAGCTTGAAGTTGTGTTTGGTAAACACAATATTACTTGATCTCACCAAATAGAAAATCAGGTAATGACTCTAAGTCATAATGATATTTCTTGCATTGAATACAATTTATCTAAGTTCAAAACACTTAGACTTTTATGTATAAACTACAAAATACATCTGAAAGAAGACCAATGCATCTATATTATTCTTTCTAAGCTTGGTAGTGCATATTATGTCTTTGTATATACCTTTTTATGCCACTAGATATGCTCTAGTAAGTGCCTACAAAGATCCCACTCTTGAGTCTTTATGTGATTCTTTAATTAGAGAGAAAGATAAACTTGTGCAACTTGGAGTGATCAACACTATAGGTGCCTCCAACAAATCCTTAGTGGTCTGGCAGAAAGATAAATCCAAGGATCCCAAGAAGCAACATCCTCACCACAACATAAAGAAAAACAAGGGTCCCAAACCCTCTTCGCCAACTTCCACTCCTAATGGTGACAAACGATAAAAATCTAAAAATAAGAATACTGACAGACATTGCAACTTTTATGGGAAATATGGTTATGTAGAGTCCAAATGTTTTAAGAAAATGGAAGCTTTAGAAGCAACGATGAAGAATCACGACTTCAATATTGATTCTTATTCTTCTCATGGACATGCACTTTCTGCTTCTGGTTTCTCCGTCAATGCAACTTCTACTTCTTCTGATGAGTGGCTTATTGATTCTGAAGCATCTTATCATATGGCTAATGATCAAGCCAAATTTTCTGCTCTAAATGAATGCAAAACCAAGAAAATATTTGTTGGTGATGGTATATCTTTTAATGTTGTAGGGTCTGGAAAATTTTAGGTAGATAATGGTCATTTCAATGATGTATTATGTGTTCCAAGTCTTTTTTGCAACCTTCTATCAGTATATTAGATCACTCATTCAGGTAAAGGTAAAACTGTAAAGTTTTCACCTCACCAAGTTGTAATTAAGGATTTAAAATATCCTAAGCATGTCCTCGTAACTCTAATTGTTGATGATATTACCAAGTTGTATAGGTTTCAAAACTTTGGGTCATCATATTTTCCATCAGTTCTTGTTGCTCATAGTGATGACTTGAGCAAAATTTGGCATGATCAGTTTTTTCATCTAAACTATTGTTCATTGCAACAACTATGTAACCAACATATAGTGACTAGTCTTCCTCTTGTTTCTTGCAGAGATGGTGTTTGTGCTAGTTGTGTTTTTGGTAAACATCATTAGGAAAGTTTTGTCAAATGTGCCTCTTGGCATGCCTCGACCCCTTTGCATCTTGTTCATAGTGATTTGTCTGGTTTTCTTTCTTCTCCTTCTTTCTCTAGGTGCAAGTATTTCTTAAATTTCATTGCTGATTTCTCCAATCGCACTTGGGTTTACTTCTTAAAGCTTAAGAGTGAATTTTTTGACAAGTTTTTGGCCTATAAGGCCCTTGTATAAAAAACAATTTGGACAACAACTTCAAAGGTTACGAACAGATAATGGAGGCAAATATGTGAACAACAATTTTACAAGTTACTGCACTCCATAGGGCATCCAAATGCAACACACTGTTCCATATACACCACAAAAAAATGATGTTGTTGAGAGAAAGAACCACACATTAACTATGAAAATTATATGGTAAAACACACTCCCATAAAGTCTCTAAACAATATAATACTAGAAGAAGCATGGAATAAAATTAAGCCAGAGGTAAGCCACTTCTGTGTCGCATGGGATCACATTCCTGATGAGAAAATGAAAGCTTTACAACCTAAAAGTGAGAAGTGTATTTTTGTTGGATATTCTGAAGATGTCAAAGGTTACAGACTTCTTCATTTCTCATTCTAATGAAATTATTATTAGAAGAGATGTTAAATTTGATGAAATATCTTGGCTTGTGAGCCTAATTTGGCATTTGTGCCTTGTTCGGCCTATGATCCATCTTTGGTGTTTGTGCCATATTTTGTTCCTATTACGGTTTCTTCTTCTTTAAATGATGATAACGAGGATGGAAATCCACCTTCTCTTGCTCATCTTCCTCCATATGAGTACATTGAACATGAACTTGCACCAACACCACATCTTCCCAGATGGGTCCATTCAAATCGAGAAGCAGTTGGTGATCTGGTCAGTGATCCTTCAGATCAACGTTGGATGCATTCATAGTTCCAGTGAGCCTCTTCTCTTTTGGCTCAAGTTTCAGAGACTCATGATCCAAAAACATTTGAAGAAGCTTCAGTTCATCTAGATTGGGACACAACAATGAATGAAGAGGATCATTCTTTAATGGCTAATGATACTTGGGATCTTGTACCTCTTTTGAAAGGAAGAAAACTTGTCTGATGTAAACGGGTGTACACAATAGTTTCCAAAAGGTTCTCTCAAGTTGAAGGCATTCACTATAATGAAAACTTTTCCACCGTCACTAAAATGAATTCCAGCTGTCTTGTTCTAGCCCTTGCAGCATCACATAAATGGGAGGTCCATTGGATGGATGTCAAATCCACCTTCTTGCATGGGGATTTGCAAGAAAACATATAAATAGAACAACCTTCTACCTATGTCTAGAATGACTCAAGCCTTGTTTTCCACCTTAAGAAATCCCTTTATGGTCTTAAGCAAGCTCCTCGAGATTGGTATTCCAAAATGGACAACTTTTTTCTTGATACCGATTTTTCTAGATGTCATTATGACCTTAATTTCTATATGAAGAAAGTAGGAATCCATATCATAATATTTTTTCTTTATGTTGATGACCTTATTCTCACTGATAGTGACCCTAAAATATTAAACCATGTGAAAACCATCCTTAAGAAGAAATTTGAAATGCCCGACTTAGGCTATTTTCACTATTTCCTTGGCCTCCAAGTTTTGCAAACCAAGGAATACATTTTTGTCTTAGTCTAAGTATGCTTGTGACCTTGTTCACTGCTTTCACATGGATTATTCTAAACCAACCCCTTCTCCCTTCCAATCTAGATTCAAGATTGTTGTCACTTGTAATTATCTTGAAGTTGATGCCATTTTGTAACATCAATTAGTTGGTAGCCTCTTATATTTGACTGACACCTATCCTAATATTTCCCTTGCTATTGGTATTGTTGCTCGATATATGCAAACACCCCATGAAATCCATTGGAAAACAACTAAAATGATACTTTAGTATGTGGAGGGTACAATTCAGTTAGGGATACATTACAACTTAGGGGGGACTCTTTTATTGGTTGTTTCACTGATTTAGATTGGGTTGGTGGCCCCGATGATCGAAATTCTACTGCAGGTTATGTTTTTCAGCCTTGGTTAAGGAACTGTCACTTGGGTCTGTAAGAAACAACAAGATATTGCTCTATCTTTAGTAGAAGCAGAGTACTGAGCAACATTTAATGCAAGTCAAGAAGTCTTGTGGCTTCAACAGATGCTTTCATATTTTTGCTCCAAAAACAACATTTGACCACCCTTTGGTGTAACAATCAGAGTTCCATCAAGTTTTCCAAATATCCAGTTCAACATAAATGCAAAAAACACATTGAGCTACACATGCAATTCATCAGAAAACTCATTCATGACTGAGTTATTGAAGTGCTCTTTTTCCCTATAGAAGATCAAGTTGTAGGCATTTTTAGAAAGTATCTTACAGAAGTGAAGTTCTCCAAACTTCGATCTATGTTAGGAGTTCAAGAAGTTGTCATTAAGGGGGGATAGGCTCTAATGCCTCCTTCCTTTCCTATTGTGTCACCTTTGTAAATCCTTGAATCCTATCCCAAGTTGTTCTTGAGGGGTGATGTTAGGATATTTAAACACTTAGGAGTTAGTTAAGATTAACTTGGTTTAATGTGTTGTTAGATAAAAGTGTGTTTCTTAATGTGTTTCTTTAGTATTCATTAGTATGCATTTGTAGTTAGGTAATTTGACGGTCATGATATGTTCCCGACATAGAGTGATCCAACGACTCGTATTCTCATCGATCTTAATGGCTACATTAATTTGTGGCTTAACACCTGATTGGTCCATGATATCTATTTAAAGAGCATGAGGGTCATTTGTCAATGATTGATTATGAGAAACTCTCTTGTAAGTCTCTTTGTAGTATTTTATTTTGCATTAATAAATTGCTCCAAGTGGCCATGTTGGCTGGGTTCGTGAATGTTTCCCCATAAGGATTTTACCACGTAAAAAAATCGGTGTGTTGATATTTGATCTGGTTGTGTGAGTAGTTACTGAAGGTGTTCGTCCTCTGTTGGAATACTTATGTTGTTGAACACCAAAGTAGTCTAAAAATTCCCAAGTAATCCACCAAAGGTGATGAAATCAAATAGAGGTTGATCAAGATTCACTCTTACCTACCAAAGGATATATCATTACTAGTTAAAGAGTGAGTATCGTGGGGTGGAATACTAAATTCAAGCTACTAAGTTTCTTTGTCACATTGTTTGGTTTGGCGAGATGGATTTACTTGTACTCGTGTGAGCTTCTTGATGTTGACTATTGGTATAGGACACCAAAAATTTGGGTGTTGAGTAAGTCATCAACATTGGATGTGGATATTTTATGTGCACCATATGAAGTGAGAGGGAAATGTCAAAATCCCCTCTCCACACATTTTCCCCTACAATTTTGTATCCCATTGTTAAACAAAAGATGAGTATCTTCCCAATGACACACACTATTATAAAGTTTTTTCCCAATTAATAAAATCTAAGTCTCTAGTTTTGATAGCCCTTGGGGAGTTTAAAACCACCACCCCACCTAAAACTCAAGGCCCTCACTTAACCCATTGATGAGGTTCTAGAGCAAAATTAAAAAAGTCTAAATTGATTATATGATCTAGGTTAATTTCTAGGGTTTGTTGCGTAGTATGGTTTGCAATGTGCACTCTTGATGTATGATAATGCATAAAATAAATGCACTAAGAAAGTACATGTTGAAAAAGAAAAGTTATTTAGAACTCGATGGGAAAAAAATTCACTTTTCTTTCATGATATCTAGTATGAAAATTTAGAAATAGACAGGTAACAAACAACACACTCAACAATGTTATAAAAAATCCCTTAATTTTTATTTTATTTTAGTGTTAAAACATAGAATCATGGAAAAAATAAATGACAAAATCATGTGATTTTGTGATTAGAAGGTGAACAAGAAAACACAGTCTTCATAAATTGGACCATGTAGTTTTCCCCAATTAATTCGAGAGTGCAGTCTACATAAAAGAGCCACAAACAATCACGCATTCCAAAGAGAAAAATAGAAAAAAAAAAAAAATTGATACTAGGGAATGCAGTTATAATGCTCAACTACCATGGATCTACGATGGACATGGGAAAAAGAGAAAACTAGAGAGAAAATCTTGCAATCAAGTCATAAAGCCAATGTAATGGAATAGGTTTAAAATCAAAAGGAAACTCCTCCCCAGTATGATCACCCTTTTGTTGACAATATTTTTTGTACAATTGTTACTACTAGATCCCCATTACTGATGCAAGGCTAGTGGCATACACCAAGAAATATGTTTTGATTTACTATGTCAAACAAGCAAGCTAGCTAGGGTTTAGGAAAGAAAGAAAGAGATGACCATGTGAATTTGTTGTCTTTAATGGATTTTCCAATCTTGAATGGATGAGCAAGAAGAAGAGGCTCACACAAGACAATAAAAACACCTTTCCTTCTTTATAAGTAGCAAAACCCTAGATCTAACTCATAAGGCAAAGTCAAAGCCCTTATATATATATATATATATACTCACAAGATTCAATGAGATCAAAGAATGTAAAATATTATTAAATTGATACAAGTAAATTGGGGGCACCAAGAAAGGAGATTTTAAAAACAAGAACAATAGATTACATTTATGAAATCCATACCTTTACTATGGTGAGATGGATCCAAGTCCCTTATCCTTTCGATTTATTCCTCTTCAAGGATCTCTTATGTGTGTTGATCTTCAATGTCATCAACAATCCTCCTCTCTTCAATTTTCGTAGACAATTTAGACTAGAGGATTCAAGGGTGCGATATGGGCCACCCTTTGAACGATAAGAAGAGAATCACACTAGCATAAGTTTGGTACTATTTTAGACCAAGATATGATCCAAAGGTCACACTATCACAAGTTTGATATACAAATTAACAAAAGATATAATACCATATTAAGAAGTCTTTTATAACCTTTTGATTCTTCTCGGGTTTTGGCATGAAGAAATGGTCCATATTCTAGAAGAATATAGAAATATATGTGCTTTGGGTGCACTAAAGGTCATCAAATTGACCAAATCAACCTCACATACACTATGATCAAGTTTGACTCCATCCAAGGAGACCACATGAATTTTAGCATGTTACAAGCATGCTTATGCACTTATAGATTAAGCAAACATGTCAGGTAAATCAAGTAAGAATACATAATTTCTCAAAGATCATGGACATTTTTGCAATTCCATACTCAATAGACTATGTGTTAATACACAGTTAGGATTACTTGGTACATATGCGACACTTAATAACATTACATAATGTATTTTTTTCCATGTTTCTTTGCCTAAAATATATATACATGATCTTATCCATGTGTTTGAATGCGATTTGGTCTAGGTGGAACCATATGGAGTGTTCCAAACTAAAACCTTGTGTATCTTTGATAGGAAATTAATCTTACTTTAGAACTAAGATATTAATCAAGTAAAAGTCTAGTTGAAACAATATATACAAAATGAGAAAATATGGGAGTTGGAGGATGCCATGATGGAGGAGTACCTATTGATAGATTGTTATTCTCTGGATAAATATTTAATCCCATACCTTTGAGACAGAAAAAATGAAAACAATACCTAAGAAATCTCAATGGTTTCCTATTAATTTTTCTCAGTGGTTCTCAATTATTTAGATTGTTCTCAATTATTTATAGGCCAAAATATAATTTATTATGGTAAAAGATTTCTTTTAAGAAATGTAAGAATACAACCCATAAGAATAATTTAATCTTATGGTCAATACCTTTATGGGTTGTGTGAAAATCCCTAAAAGGAAATATATGCACAAAAACCATTGGAGAATAAGGAGAAATTGCTAGAAATAAAATAGATCTAAAATATAAATAAATGACAACCTTGGAGAATGAGAGGAAGAGACCACATAAGAATAAATTCACCATTGAAACATAATTATTTAGGAGTTTGAGATGAAATAACAAAAAGAGAGATTCATATAGAAATAAATTCAAAACAAAACATGACTATAAAGGTGAGAATTCAAAAACTTGAGAAAACTAATATTTTCATTATTGATGTAGAAATTGTTCAATACAATCTCAATTATAATAAGGTTTCTTTATCAAAATGAATGATCAATATCATTAATACTATGAGAAGAAAGAATATGTAAGATTTGTAATATAAAGAAAATGAAGAATGAAAAACATTTTGTTTTAGATTTCCTTTCCCGTGCACACATTATATTTCAATTTCACAATATCTACAACATCATTAATATTCATAACTTGCTAACTCATGAAAACCAAAGAGAGGGGAAATTTTCTCCCCAATCTTTTCAATGATAGAAACAAAATGTTAAAACAAATAAATTAATTTCTTGTCAATTTTCTTAAAGCTTAACAAACCAAAGTTGGTTTTGATGGATCATCATCATCATCAAAATAATGAAAACAATGGAGACAAAATGAACCTAAAAAAATTCACTCCCTAAGATAAAATCCCCCAAATTTTGTAATGGGGAGATTAAAATAAAAGAATATGATGATAATATGCCTGAAACAATACAATTTTACAAAAGACATATTAAACAAGAAGACTTTTAAAGACACAAAAAATTAACATGAAGAAATATGAGCAAATAGACTCACTAGAAGAATATAAAAATGGTAAGTGAAAGGCTCCTTCTTCCATAACGAGACATCTTTCTTATAAATTGTTGAAATATCTATCGAGTGAAGGTTCTTTACATATTTTTGTCTAAATGACAGATAATGCAATCTTTTAATAACAAACTAAGTTGTAAGAAGGATTTATAATTTTTTTTGGATTTTCCTCTATATTTTTCTCTTACAAAGTGGATGGTTGAGTTACCATTTTATGTCCAATGGCATTCCACTCATCAATATGTTCTTGAATTATCTTTCTCATGAGCCCCATTATCCCTAAACATCATTCCCTTACATGTACTATTCGTTCTTTTTTGTCTTGAGGAATGTAACATAGATCATATAGAAACATATTTAGCTTTCCATTTATATCATATGTTAGTTGTATCCACTCTTCAACATCTTTAATAGTGATAGCATTTTAGTTTTAAAAAAGACTAAACAAAATAATCTAACAAAAGAAGATCATTAGAGAAAGATATCTTACATAGGCTCTTCCTAGATCACCACTTATGATTGTGATATGTGACGTGGGTACAATTCGATTGCTTGAAATTAACAAGGAGTTCAATTGGAATCTCTTGTCTAATGGGTGATTGAAATTGATCCTAAAAGTATGTATCTAAAGCTATAAATGTAGAGTAAGAACCTCCTTTAAGGTGAATGTACCATGTGGTTGCTACATCCATGAGAATATGGTGGAAAAGCTTAAGTCGAGCACTATCATCAATGATATTGTTTGAAGAGAACTACCTATGAAATGTCCTAAAATGATTAGAAGAATCTTCTCCAAGTTTTCCCTCAAATTTATGAATGTTAGAGGGTAACTTCCTAGGCATAGGTGGCCAAGTAACATTATGATTAAAAGGATTATTTGTTAAATGTGACAAGTCCACAAGGTTAATTCTATCCATAAAAGGAAAAGTTCTAGATGCTTTCTCTCTAAGTGGAGAAGGCAAAGGAGAAGCATCCCATCCTCCTAAAGAATTCCCTCCAAATGAGTTACCTCTTGAAGAGCCACCACCACTGGAACTAGAGTTGTTTTCCCTTGGTAAAGTGCTATTAGGAACCTTCATATGAGAGGAAATTAACCCACTAAATGAAGGAGTTTCTCCTCGAAGTCTAAGAGAACATATAATGTTTTCCAAAGCAATTGTGTCACAATTCCTTACAAAATTATCTAGGTTTTCAATTGTATTAATTTGAAGTTATCCAATAACAACAACGTACACCTATGACACATTATCAAGCCTTATGTAAACCGATAAAAAAGGGACCTTCCAAATGTGCATCCACCAATGCAAATGAAATCCAATGATGGAATCTTACATAAGTGAATGTAAGAATAATAGTTTCAAAAGCCCAAAGTATGCCACCAAAGGTGATGAAATCCAATGGAGGTCAATTGAGGGCCACTCTTTCCTATCAAAGGATATCTCTCTACAAGCCCATAAGTGAATACCTTGGGTTGAAATCCTAAACTCAAGCCACTAATTTTCTTCTTCACACTTTTTGGTTAGGTAGGATGGAGTTACTTGTACTTGAGTGAGATTATTGGCATTGATTGTCCATATAGGACTCCATGATCCAAGAGGATGCAAAACACTCAAAGAGATTTAAGAGGATCCAAAAATGCTCAAAAATTGATCATCTCAAACGCTCTTGAAAATGAATTCATTTTGTAGAGCTCGACGATAGATTTCCAATGATGCATGAATCATATCAAACGAACGTCGTATGAAGAAGATATGGTTGTTTCAAGTTTTCAAGAAAACATGGAAAAAGTCAAACATGGGGTACCACGTGGCAGACCCACAGGCTGCCACGTGACCATCCGTACAACTATCAGAATGACATCAGCAAGTTGACGTGGCAATGGCGTGGCATAATGCTGACACAAGAAGGTGAATGTACTACAAGTGGACCAACCAGAGAGTGCCACATGCCACTCTTTGATTGGCCAATAATGGATAAGGGATAATCAAAATGGTTGGGTCAAATAGGAGTCGAACCCATGACCTCGAGGAGAATATTCCACAAAATATTTCAATCTTAACTATAACCTCCTACCATTGTGCCACATGAAGATCTTTTTATAAAAAACCAACTAATATATATTTAAAGTTGTAACAAATGTCCCGAGAATATATGGAGCAGGTACATGTTCGACCCCCGACCTATCCCTATATAAAAACCTAGCCTCTGACCATTGTACAAGGACATTGTTAATGCATGCCAAGTTGTAACATTGGAATTCATGCCAAGAACGCCCTACATAGAATTTCGTGTAGAGTTTTCCTCGTTTTGCATGCAAGAGGTATTCCTATGTTGGATTTGTCTTGATTTGCGTGCTATTGAGTTCTTTGAGAGAAGTATAGAGTGTTTATACACATTTTTCTCAAAGTTTCGAGAGGAATCTGATTGTGATGTCAGTTCTATGTAAAAGTGTTATGTATGAAAGTCTTAGTCCAGTTTGTTCTGTATGAGACTTAGTCTCGTTATGCGTGCAAAGGGGGGTCTTTAAGAACATGTTCAGAACATAGTCAAGTTTATACTTGTTATTCTCATAATTTCATGAGGAATTCAGTGGTCAACTCTGTTTCTAGTTTGGAGTAACAGACTTTAAGGGTGTCCTAAAAAAATGGCATTTTTAAGTCCATTCATTGTAATTTTGGCATTTGAGCATTAATTGAGCGGTCTCACTGTTTGAAAAGGGACCTGGAGACGTAGCCCAAGATGGGTGGAATTCGTTAACAAATTTTTTATGTGCCATTTGAATTATTGTTGATATTGTTTTACTTCAGTTTCAACATTCTTATTTCCTCAAGTTATATTTATCAGTTGATGAAGTTTATGGATAAATAAGCGTTTTCACATGATATTTTTGCAAATAGTCAAGTCGATCTTCATTTACGAATCTGGTAGGATGTTTAGTGTCTTATAAACTATTTGACATATAAGGATTTTTGGGCTAAATTGGTATCAACATTTTGTTGGTATCACGGGAAGGAAGTTGGTATCATAACTCGTTTGATATTTTCGGATCACCCCAAAAGGTTGGGTGTCAAGTAAGTTGTCAGTCTTTGGTGAGCCTTTTTAAGTGAACCACATGAAGTGAGAAGGAAATGTAGAAATTCTTAATCCACATGGTTTCCCCTCTAATTGTAAGCCCCATTGTCAAGCAAGAGATGGAAATATTCCCAGTGACACACAATATTACATAGACATTTTCCTAACCAATCAACTCTAGGTCTCTAGTTTTAATAGGCCCTGGGGAGTTTAAAACCACCACCTCACCTGAAACCCAAGGCTCTAGCTTAAACCACTATTGGGTTTCTAGAACAAAAGTAAAAATACCTAGGTTTCTTATATTCTATGGGTTAAGTTTAGGGTTTGTTGATTAATATGGTGTGTAATGTGTGTTCTTGATATGTGATATTATTTAAAAGAAATGTATTTTGAAAATAAATGTTTAAGAAAAAATTCTTCAAAATTTCATGAAAAAGTCTTTCTCTTTTCTCTTAATATCTTACCTACAACTTTAGAAATAGAGAGGTAACAAATAACACATGAAATTAAAGTAAAAAAATAGAAGAACCCTTAAAAATATGTTTATTTTTTAGCATTAAAACACAAAACCACTCACAAAATAAAGGACACAAGCACATGGTTGTGTGATCAAAAGGTGAGCAGGCAAGTTTGATCTCCATAAATGAGACCTTGTAGGTTTCCTCAATTAATGCATGCTACCACATGGACGTTGCTAAAAAGGGAGTGCACTTCATGCAAAAAATGCCACATACAATCGCATATTCTAGAAAGAAAAAAAAATGACACTAGGGAACACGATTATAATGCTTAGTGTTTATGGATTTAAGATGGACAAGGGAAAAATAAAAAGGTGGAGATCAAATCTCACAAGCAAACTCTAAAGTAAATCTAAAGGAAGAGGTTTAAAATAAAAGAAATCTCCTCCCTAATATGGTTATCATTTGATTGACAATAATTTTTGTATTACTAGTGTTATTACATCACTAGTAGCTAATTGGAAGGCTATTGAAAAACAATAAAAAAAACATTTTACTTTATTTTTCCAAACAAGCAAGAAAAATAACTAGGGTTTCAAGAAAGAAGGAAAGAGATAAACCTACAAACTTTCACTCAATGGATTTTCCAATCTTGAATGGATGAGCAATGTAACATCTCGCTCTGGTGCACTTACCAAACTTATTCTTTGAGGACACTTGCTCGCAAGTGATCTGGATTTTTATGATGATAAAACTTTTTTCTTCATTATGATGCGTTAAGATATATGACCGGATGTTTTTACTACGTTGATGTAGACAGGTGCTGCTGACTCAGTTTCATTGAGTGTGCAGGGTTTCGGACCTTGAGGATGCAGAGGCATCGGTGGAACTCCCTTGGACTCCGG
>JASDQU010308593.1:37775-52915 GCA_032191745.1 Picea mariana
TTTGAGAACCAAATGTTAGGATATTTAGACACTTAGGAGTTAGTTAAGATCAACTTGGTCTAATATGTCATTAGGTAAAAGTGTGTTTCTTTAGTATGCATCAATATGCATTTGTAGTTAGGTAATCCTACGATCATGATATGTTCCCTACATAGAATGATATGACAACTCATATTCTCCTCGATCTTAATGACTACATTGATCTGTGGCTTAACACCTGATTGGTACATGATCTCTATTTAAAGAGTATGGAGGGTCATTTACCAATGATTGATTATGAGAAACTCTCTAGTAAATCTCTCTGTAATATTTTCTTTTGCATTAATAAATTACTCCAAGTGGCCACATTGGATGGGGTTGTGGATGTTTCCCCATAGGAATTTTACCATGTAAAAACATTGGTGTGTTGATCTTTGATATGGTTGTGTGAGTGGTTAGTAAAGGTGTTTGTTCTTTGTTGGAATACCTGTGTTGTCGAATATGGTATCAAAGCGCATTTGAAGACTTGCTCCCATTGTAGATCGAGATCTTGAAGTCGTGTTGTTGAATCTCTAGTTTCTTCCATTTTCATACATTTCCAGGTCAAGAGGACTATTCCATTGCATCCAAAAGCGCTTCTTTCAGCTAGAAATTCTTTTCATTTCACTTGAAAAAGTTTTCGTTTTCCCAAGATACAACCATTTCAGTC
Organism: Picea mariana; assembly: GCA_032191745.1. Classification (NCBI taxonomy): domain Eukaryota; kingdom Viridiplantae; phylum Streptophyta; class Pinopsida; order Pinales; family Pinaceae; genus Picea; species Picea mariana. Next base: position 38,464 of record JASDQU010308593.1, read on the forward strand.
AGATCGAGAGGTATAAATCCTGAATATGCCCTTTTAAATTTTTATAGAGATGAAATTTCATTTTTCTATTTTTTATTTCTCAGTTGCTACTCTTTTTGATCTGCATATACTCTTTGCCCTGTGCTTTGTGCGATCTTGAAAAATATAAAACAAAACGGAAAATGGTTTTCCTGTATATGTATGCTCTTTGTCATGCACTCTGTGCGATCTTGGTAAACTAGAAACAAAGGAAAATTTTGCATTTTTCGGGTAAGATAACTGAGATCTAATCCTTTTTTTTGTTGAGAAGTGAATTTTTTTGTGTGTGAATGCATGAAAATAAATTTTTATTGAACATGCACCCCAAGGCCAACAACAACAACAACAATCCTCCTTCTTAAGACTATAATGTGTTTTGCACTAACTCACTTGGTTGAAAGTTACTTTACTTAGTAAGAGGTCTTGAGTTCAAGTCTCTTTTTGCTACTTTTTTTTTGAAAAGTTCATGCATTCATTGTAAAGTGCATTTCACTTAATTATAAAAATTAATCACTATTAAATAATTTTAATATTTTATTTTAAGTTATTTGTTTTGCATGCAACTTTCATTTATAAAGTAATTTCATTGTAAAAATGATTCTTGCTTATTCTATAAAAGTGGGTCACTTCAGAAGTAACTTATTTAAAAGTGAGCTTATAGACATAGTTAGGAGGAACATCACCACCTGGACCAACTTTTACTTGCCACGTGACTCTTTGGTTACCATTTATGCCTTTTTTTTAAAAGGGCATAACTTTCACATCCGAAGTCCATTTTCAGTGTCATTTTTTTTAAACAACCTACTTTTTAAAGACATTTCCATCCATACCATCGGTTTCATCTTTTTCTTTTTTCATATTTTAAATGGAATCTCCTAGTGATATTTTGCTTACCAGTACCGACTACTTCTCATGGAAATCTCATTTGGAAGATGTATTAAGAAGTAAAGGGTTGTACCATATTACCTTGGGAAAAGAACTAGAACCCACTTATGATGAAAATAAATTCAAATGGGGTAATAAGAGTGACAAAGCATGTGGACTAATCAGTCCATCTCTCATGATTTAAGGTTTCACCTTCAAGGAATTGATACTCCCGATGCATCTTGGACTAAGCTTGAAGTTGTGTTTGGTAAACACAATATTATTTGAGCTTACCAAATAGAAAATCAGTTAATGACTCTAAGTCCTAATGATATTTCTTGCATTGAAGACTATTTATCTAAGTTCAAAACACTTAGACTTTTATGTATAAACTACAAAATACATCTGAAGGAATACCAATGCATCTATATTATTCTTTCTAAGCTTGGCAGTGCATATTATGTCTTTGTATATACCTTTTTATGCCACTAGATATGCTCTAGCAAGTGCCTATAAAGATCCCACTCTTGAGTCTTTATGTGATTCTTTAATTAGAGAGAAAGATAAACTTGTGCAACTTGGAGTGATCAACACTATAGGTGCCTCCAACAAATCCTTAGTGGTCTAGCAGAAAGATAAATCGAAGGATCCCAAGAAGCAACATCCTCACCACAACAACAAGAAAAACAAGGGTCCCAAACCCTCTCCGCCAACTTACACTCCTAATGGTGACAAATGATCAAAATCTAAAAATAAGAAGACTAAAATACATTTCAACTTTTATGGGAAAGATGGTTATGTAGAGTTCAAATATTTTAAGAAAATGGAAGCTTTAGAAGCAACGATGAAGAATCACGACATCGATATTGATTCTTCTTCTTCTCATGGGCATGCATTTTCTACTTCTGGTTTCTTCGTCAATGCAACTTCTACTTCTTTTGATGAGTGGCTTGTTGATTCTGAAGCAACTTATCATATGGCTAAGGATAGAGCCATATTTTCTACTCTAAATGAATGCAACACCAAGAAAATATTTGTTGGTGATGGTATATCTTTTAATGTTGTAGGGTCTGGAACATTTTAGGTAGATAATGGTCATTTTAATGATGTATTATGTGTTCTAAGTCTTTTTTGCAACCTTCTATCAGTATATTAGATCACTCATTCAGGGAAAGGTAAAACTGTAACGCTTTCACCTCACCAAGTTGTAATTAAGGATTTAAAAGATCCTAAGCATGTCCTCGTAACTGTAATTGTTGATGATATTACCAAGTTGTATAGGTTTCAAAACTTGGGGTCATCATCTTTTCCATCAGTTCTTGTTGCTCATAGTGACGACTTCAATTTTTTTTGGCATGATCAGTTTTGTCATCTAAACTATTGCTCATTGCAACAACTATGTAACCAACATATAATGGCTATTCTTCCTCTTGTTTCTTGCAGAGATGATGTTTGTGCTAGTTGTGTTTTTGGTAAACATCATCGGGAAAATTTTGACAAATGTGCCTCTTGGCACGCCTCGACCCCTTTGCAGCTTGTTCACAGTGATTTGTGTGGTCTGCTTTCTTCTCCTTCTTTCTCTAGGTGCAAGTATTTCTTAAATTTCATTGATGATTTCTCCAATCTCACTTGGGTTTACTTCTTAAAACTTAAGAGTGAAGTATTTGACAAGTTTTTGGCCTATAAGGCCCTTGTAGAAAAAATAAGTTGGACAACAACTTGAAAGGTTAAGAACAGATAATTGAGGCAAATATGTGAACAACAATTTTACAAGTTACTGCACTCCATAGGGAATCCAAATGCAACACATTGTTCCATACACACCACAACAAAATGGTGCTGTTGAGAGAAAGAACCACACATTAAATATGAAAATTACATGGTAAATCACACTCCCATAAAGGCTCTAAAAAATATAATACTAGAAGAAGCATGGAATAAAATTAAGCCAGAGGTAAGCCACTTCAGTGTCGCATGGGATCACATTCCTGATGAGAAAAGGAAAGCTTTACAACCTAAAAGTGAGAAGTCTATTTTTGTTGGATATTTTGAAGATGTCAAAGGTTACAGACTTCTTCAACCTCATTCTAATGAAATTATTATTAGAAGAGATGTTAAATTTGATGAAAATATCTTGGCCTATGAGCCTAATTTGGCGTTTGTGCATTCTTCGGCCTACGATCCATCTTTGGTGTTTGTGCTATCTTTTGTTCCTATTATGGTTTCTTTTTCTTCAAATGATGATAGCAAGGATGGAAATCCACCTTCTCCTACTCATATTCCTCCCGATGAGTCCATTGAACATGAACTTGCACCAACACCACATCTTCCCAGATGGGTCCATTCAACTCGAGAAGCAGTTGGTGATCTGGTCGGTGATCCTTCAGAGCAACGTTAGACACATTCATAGTTCCAGCGAGCCTCTTCTCTTTTGTCTCAAGTTTCAAAGACTCATGATCCAGAAACATTTGAAGAAGCTTCATTTCATCTAGATTGGGACACAAAAATGAATGAAGAGTATCATTCTTTAATGGCTAATGATACTTGGGATCTTGTACCTCTTTTGAAAGAAAGAAAACTTGTCTGATGTAAACAAGTGTACAAAATAGTTTCCAAAGGGTTCTCTCAAGTTGAAGGCATTCACTATAATGAAACCTTTTCCCCTGTCACTAAAATGAATTCCATCTGTCTTGTTCTAGCCCTTGCAGCCTCACATAAATGGGAGGTCCATTGGATGGATGTCAAATCCACCTTCTTGCATGGGGATTTGCAAGAATAAATATAAATAGAACAACCTCCTAGCTATGTCTAGAATGACTCAAGCCTTTTTTTCCACCTTAATAAATCCCTTTATGGTTTTAAGCAAGCTCCTCGAGATTGGTATGCCAAAATGGACAACTTTTTTCTTGATACTGACTTTTCTAGATGTCATTCTGACCTTAATTTCTATACCAAGAAAGAAGGAATCCATATCATAATATTTGTTCTTTATGTTGATGACCTTATCCTCACTGGTAGTGACCCTAAAATATTAAACCATGTGAAAACCATCCTTAAGAAGAAATTTGAAATGACCGACTTAGGCTATTTTCATTATTTCTTTGGCCTCCAAGTTTTGCAAACCAAGGAAGATTTTTTTCTCTTAGTCTAAGTATGCTTGTGACCTTGTTCACTGCTTTCACATGGATTATTCTAAACCATCCCCTTCTCCCTTCCAATCTAGATTCAAGATTGTTGTCACTTGTAATTATCTCGAAGTTGATGCCATTTTGTAACGTCAATTAGTTGGTAGCCTCTTATATTTGACTCACACCTATCCTAATATTTCTCTTGCTATTGGTATTGTTGTTCGAGATATGAAAACACCCCATGAAAGCCATTGGAAAGCAACTAAAATGATACTTTAGTATGTCCGGGGTACAATTCAATTAGGGATACATTACAACTTAGGGGGGGCTCTTTTATTGGTTGTTTCACTGATTTAGATTGGGTTGGCAGCCCTGATGATCAAAATTCTACTGCAGGTTATGTTTTTTAGCCTTGGTTAAGAACCTGTCACTTGGGCCTATAAGAAACAACAAGTTATTTCTCTTTCTTCAGTAGAAGCAGAGTACTGAGCAACATTTAATGCAAGTCAAGAAGTCTTGTGGCTTCAACAGATGCTTTGAGATTTTTGCTCCAACAACAACATTCGACCACCCTTTGGTGCAACAATCAGAGTTCCATCAAGTTTTCCAAAGATCCAATTCAACATCAATGCAACAAACACATCGAGCTACACATGCACTTCATCAGAAATATCATTCATGACTGAGTTATTGAAGTGCTCTTTTTCCCTATAGAAGATCAAGTTGCAGACATTTTCAGAAAGTATCTTACATAAGTGAAGTTCTCCAAACTTCGATCTATGTTAGGAGTTCAAGAAGTTGTCATTAAGGGGGGATAGGCTCTAATGCCTCCTTCCTTTCCTATTGTGTCACTTTTGTAAATCCTTGAATCATATGCCAAGTTGTTCTTAAGGGGTGATGTTAGGATATTTAGACACTTAGGAGTTAGTTACAATTAACTTGGTCTAATGTGTTTTTAGGTAAAAGTGTGTTTCATAATGTGTTTCTTTAGTATGCATTAGTATGCATTTGTAGTTAGGTAATTTGATGGTCATGATATTTTATCGACATAGAGTGATCCAACGACTCATATTCTCCTCGATCTTAATGACTACATTGATTCCTGTCTTAACACCTGATTGGTCCATGGTATCTATTTAAAGAGAATGGAGGGTCATTTGCCAATGATTGATTGTGAGAAACTCTCTTGTAAGTCTCTTTGTAGTATTTTCTTTGTCATTAATAAATTTCTCCAAGTGGCCACATTGGCCAGGCTCGTGGATGTTTCCCCATAGGGGTTTTACCACGTAAAAAAATCGGTGTGTTGATCTTTGATTTGGTTGTGTGAGTAGTTACTAAAGGTGTTCATCCTCTGTTGGAATACTTATGTTGTTGAACACCAAAGTAGTCTCAAAATTCCTAGTAATCGACCAAAGGTGATGAAATCAAATAGAGGTTGATCAAGATTCACTCTTACCTACCAAAGGATATCTCACTACTAGTTAAAGAGTGAGTATCGTGGGGTGGAATACTAAATTCAAGCTACTAAGTTTCTTTGTCACATTGTTTGGTTTGTCGAGATGGATTTACTTGTACTCGTGTGAGCTTCTTGATGTTGACTATTGGTATAGGACCCCAAAAATTTGGGTGTTGAGTAAGTCATCGACATTGGATGTGAATATTTTATGTGCACCATATGAAGTGAGAGGGCAATGTCGAAATCCCCTCTCCACACATTTTCCCCTGCAATTGTATATCCCATTGTTAAACAAAATATGAGTACCTTCCCAATGACACACAATATTATAAAGTTTTTTCCCAATTAATCAACTCTAAGTCTTTAGTTTTGATAGCCCTTGGGGAGTTTAAAACCACCACCCCACCTAAAACTCAAGGCCCTCACTTAACCCATTGATGGGGTTCTAGAACAAAAGTAAAAAAGTCTAAATTGATTATTTGATGTAGGTTAATTTCTAGGGTTTGTTATGTAGTATGGTTTGCAATGTGCACTCTTGATGTATGATAATGCATAAAATAAATGCACTAAGAAAGTACATGTTGAAAAATAAAATTTATTTAGAATTCGATGGGAAAACAATTCACTTTTATTTCATGATATCTAATATGAAAATTTAGAAATAGAGAGGTAACAAACAACACACTCAACAATGTTATAAAAAATCCCTTAATTTTTTTTATATTTTAGTGTTAAAACATAGAATCATGCACAAAATAGACGACAAAAGCATGTGACTTAGTGATTAGAAGGTGAAAAGAAAACATGGTCTCCATAAATTGGACCATATAATTTTCCCCAATTAATTCGAGAGTGAAGTCTACACAGAAGAGCCACAAACAATCATGCATTCCAAAGAGAAAAATAGAAAAAAAAAATTGATACTAGGGAATGCAGTTATAACGCTCAACTACCATGGATCTACGATGGACATGGGGAAAAAAAAAACTAGAGAGAAAATCTTGCAATCAAGTCATAAAGCCAATGCAATGGAATAGGTTTAAAATCAAAAGGAAACTCCTCCCCAGTATGATCACCCTTTTGTTGACAAGATTTTTCGTACAATTGTTACTACTAGATCCCCATTACTGATGCAAGGCTAGTGGCATACAACAAGAAATATGTTTTTCTTTGCTATGTCAAACAAGCAAACTAGCTAGGGTTTAGGAAAGAAAGAAAGAGATGAACATGTGAATTTGTTGTCTTTAATGGATTTTCCAATCTTGAATGGATGAGCAAGATGAAGAGGTCCACACAAGACAATAAAAACACCTTTCCTTCTTTATAAGTAGAAAAACCCTAGATCTAACTCATAAGGAAAAGTCGAAGCCCTTCTATATATATACTCACAAGATTCAATGAGATCAAAGAATGTAAAATATTATTAAATTGATACAAGTAAATTGGGGGCACCAAGAAAGGAGATTTTAATAACAAGAACAAGAGATTACATTTATGAAATCCATACCTTTACTATGGTGACATGGATCCAAGTCCCTTCTCCTTTCGATTTATTCCTCTTCAAGGCTCTCTTATGTGCGTTGATCTTCAATGTCATCAACAATCCTCCTCTCTTCAATATTCGTAGACAATTTAGACTAGAGGATTCAAGGGTGCTATATGGGCAACCCTTTGAACGATAAGAAGAGAATCACACTAGCATAAGTTTGGTACTATTTTAGACCAAGATATGATCCAAAGGTCACACTATCACAAGTTTGATATACAAATTAAGAAAAGACATAATACCATATTAAGAAGTCTTTTATAACCTTTTGATTCTTCTCGGGTTTTGGCATGAAGAAATGGTCCATATTCTAGAAGAATATAGAAATATATGTGCTTTGGGTGCACTAAAGGTTGTCAAATTGACCAAATCAACCTCACATACACTATGATCAAGTTTGAATCCATCCAAGGAGACCACATGAATTTTAGCATGCTTATGCACTTATAGATTAAGAAAACATGTCAAGTAAATCAAGTAAGAATACATAATTTCGCAAAGATTGTGGACATTTTTGCAATTCCATACTCAATAGACTATGTGTCACTGCACAGTTAGGATTACTTGGTACATATGCAACACTTGATAACATTACATAATGTATTTTTTTCCATGTTTCTTTGGCTAAAATATATATACATGATCTTATCCATGTGTTTGATTGGGATTTGGTCTAGGTGGAACCATATGGAGTGTTCCAAACTAAAACCTTGTGTATCTTTGATAGGAAATTAACCTTGCTTTAGAACTAAGCTATTAATCAAGTAAAGGTCTAGTTGAAACAATATATACAAAATGAGAAAATATGGGAGTTGGAGGATGCCATGATGGAGGAGTACCTATTGATAGATTGTTATTCTCTGGATAAATATTTAACCTCACACCTTCGATATAGCAAAAATGAAAACAATACCTAAGAAATCTCAGTGGTTTCCTATTATTTTTTCTAAGTGGTTCTCAATTATTTATAGGCCAAAATATAAATAATTATGGTAAAAAAATTCTTTTAAGAAATGTAAGAATACAACCCATAAGAATAAATTAATCTTATGGTCAATACCTTTATGGGTTGTGTGAAAATCCCTAAAAGGAAAGATTTGCACAAAAAAACATTGGAGAATAAGGAGAAATTGCTAGAAATAAAATAGATCTAAAGTATAAATAAATGGCAACCTTGGAGAATGAGAGGAAGGGACCACATAAGAATAAATTCACCATTGAAACATAATTATTTAGGAGTTTGAGATGAAATAACAAAAAGAGAGATTCATATAGAAATAAATTCAAAACAAAACATGACTATAAAGGTGAGAATTCAAAAACTTGAGAAAACTAATATTTTCATTACTGATGTAGAAATTGTTCAATACAATCTTAATTATAACAAGTGCAACATGCTGCTATATACGACCTCCAAAACTAATTTTTATATCATAAAAAATGTTTGTGCATGAATAAATTTGATCTTTAGAGTGTTACATATCTAGTTTATTGCTCGGTTTCTTCAACGACGGCCTATTAATGGCCATGGGCTCTGTGGTTCGCATGGCAGAGCACATGGCCATGTTCCCCATGGATACCTTGAAGACCCATATGCAGGTTGTGGCATCTACTGGGGGCTCCCTCGACACAGCCGCCGGGGTTTTACAGGGGCATCATTGCCATGGGTTTTGGGGCCTGACCCGCCCATGCTATCTACTTCTCCGTCTACGAGGTTTGCAAGGAGATGCATTTATGTGGATGGAACATTTAAAACGTGACTGTTGGAAATTATGTCTTTCCGCATTAATTCAATGTCTCCAAATATGAGAAGGCTGCAATAACACTATCAATTTATTGACCAATGAGGAGTTAGAAAAATACTATTTTTGTTATATTAAAAAATAATTTTTTTTACTTGTTATGTTCAACATTAAAATTGATACAAATTTTTCAAGTCAACAGAAAACTAATATGAAATTCAATGCTAACTCATTGCTATATACAGCCAGAGGCCGTATAATAAGGTTTCTTTATCAAAATGAATGAGCAATATCATTAACACCATGAGAAGAAAGAATATGTAAGTTTTGTAATATAAAGAAAGTGAAGAATGAAAAACACTTTGTTTTAGATTTCCTTGCCCGTGCACACATTATATCTCAATTTCACAATATCTACAACATCACTAATATTCATAACTTGCTAACTCATGAAAACCAAAGAGAGGGGAAATTTTCTCTCCAATATTTTCAATGATAAAAACAAAATGTTAAAACAAATAAATTAATTCCTTGTCAATTTTCTTAAAACTTGAAAACCAAAGTTGATTTTGATGGACCATCATCATCATCAATATAATGACAACAATGAATACAAAATGAACCTCAATAAATTCACTCCCTACGATAAAATCCCCTAAATTTTGTGATGGGGAGATTAAAATAGAAGAATATGATGATAATATCCCTGAAACAATACAATTTTATAGAGGACATATTAAACAAGAAGACTTTTAAAGACACAAAAAATTAACATGAAGAAATATGAGCAAATAGACTCACTAGAAGCATATAAAAATGGTAAGTGAAAGGCTCTTTCTTCCATAACAACACATCTTTCTTGTAAATTGTTGAAATATCTATCGAGTGAAGGTTCTTTACATATTTTTGTCTAAATGATAGATAATGCAATTTTTTAATAAAAATACCAAATTGTAAGAAGGATTTATAATTTGTTTTTGGATTATCCTATATATTTTTCTCTTACAAAGTGGATGGTTGAGTTACCATTTTATGTCCAATGGCATTCCACTCATCAATATGTTCTTGAATTCTCTTTCTCATGAGCTCCATTATCCCTAAACATCATTCCCTTACATGTACTATTAGTTCTTTTTTGTCTTGAGGAATGTAACATAGATCATATAGAAACATATTTAGCTTTCCATTTATATTATATGCTAGTTGTATCCACTCTTCAACATCTTTAATAGTGATAGCATTTTAGTTTTCAAAAATACTAAACAAAACAATCTAACAAAAGATCATTAGAGAAAGATATCTTACATAGGTTCTTTCTAGATCACCACTTATGATTGTGATATGTGATGTGGGTACAAGTCGATTGCTTGAAATTAACAAGGAGTTCAATTGGAATCTCTTGTCTAATGGGTGATTGAAATTAATCCTAAATGTATGTATCTAGAGATACAAATGTAGATTAAGAACCTCCTTTAAGGTGAATGTACCATGTGGTTTCTACATCCATGAGAATATGGTGGAAAAGCCTAAGTCGGGCATTGCCATTAGTAGTATTGTTTGAAGAGAACTACCTATGAAATGTCCTAAAATGATTAGAAGAATCTTCTCCAAGTTTTCCCTCAAATTTATGAATGTTATAGGGTAACTTCCTAGGCATAGGTGGCCAAGTAACATTATGATTAAAAGGATTATTTGTTAAATGTGACAAGTCCACAAGGTTAATTCTATCCATAAAAGGAAAAGTTCTAGATGCTTTTTCTCTAAGTGGAGAAGGCGAAAGAAGAGCATCCCATCCTCCTAAAGAATTCCCTCCAAACGAGTTACCTCTTGAAGAACCACCACCACTGGAACTAGAGTTGTTATCCCTTGGTAAAGTGCTACTAGGAACCTTCATATGAGAGGAAATTAACCCACTAAATGGAGGAGTTGCTCCTTGAAGTCTAACAGAACATATAATGTTTTCCAAAGCAATTGTGTCACAATTCCTTACAAAATTCTCTAGGTTTTCAATTGTATTAATTTGAAGTTATCGAATAACAACAACATACACCTATGACACATTATCAAGCCTTATGTAAACCGATAAAAAATGGACCTTCCAAATGTGCATCCACCAATGAGAATGAAATCCAATGATGGAATCTTACATAAGTGAATGTAAGAATAATAGTTTCAAAAGCCCAAAGTATGCCACCAAAGGTGATGAAATCCAATGGAGGTCAATTGAGGACCACTCTTTCCTATCAAAGGATACCTCTCTACAAGCCCATAAGTGAGTACCTTGGGTTGAAATCCTAAACTCAAGCCCCTAATTTTCTTCTTCACGCTTTTTGGTTAGGTAGGATGGAGTTACTTGTACTTGAGTGAGATGATTGGCATTGATTATCCATATAGGACTCCATGATCCAGGAGGATGCAGAACACTCAAAGAGATTCAAGAGGATCCAAAAATGCTAAAAAATTGATCATCTCAAACGCTCTCGAAAATGACTTCATTATGTAGAGCTCAACGATAGATTTCCAATGATGCATGAATCATATCAAACAGACGTCGTATGAAGAAGATATGGTTGTTTGAAGTTTTCAAGAAAACATGGTGTTGGCGACGGAAGTCACTCTTGGATTGCTAGCAAGAGCAGAGCCCGACGCCCATCAGTTTTATGTCACGATGGTTTATAGATGGGATGACCGAATGGAAGCCAACTCAAAACAATATCATTCCAACTCCAAAACTAGGCCAGGCATGCATAGGTGAGTGAGGTCTTATATAAACTTTAGACAGTGAGTTGTAGTAAAGGGTGAACAGGCAGAAGACTTAGATAAGAGGAAAGAAGAGGTCTATTATTAACATCGGGTTTCTAACAGGCTATGGAAGAAGACGTCCAAACACGATATCATCTTACATTCAAATGCAAAAGCTAGAGAATGCAGTAATGCAACAATAAATCTTTTATCATAACATAACTGCAATAATTTGTGCGAATCAGTCAATCAAGAACTCTCTTAGCATGAGACGAAAATTAGATGGAGTAAGAAAAACTGTCTGTCATAAAACAAGATATCTCATATACAGATGCATAACCAACAAACTAGAATATCTGTTAAAACTTTACAGTAGGGAGCCCTGCTCTACCATCGATAATTACAAAATGGCAAAAATGCCTACATATACTCTTCCCTTCCTTTCGCCCAGCAGAGGCATCTCAAAACTTTTAATGGATGGTGTCGCCTCAATCAAATCTGACCTACATTGCTCTGTCATACGCTACCTTAATTCGGCATGGCCCGCGCCAGAGGCAGTTGAACCCTTTGAATGTTGACTTGGGGTGTGCAAGTTCTTCTGGCGAGTTGAAGACTAGGCGTGGCTTCCCTGAGGAGAAATGGTACAGGGGACCCTCTCAGGAAGACTTTTGACTGGGACCTCCACATTCTGCAATAAATGAGCGAGGTGAGGTTTGAACCACCCCCTCTTTTCTTCATTAATCTCCAACAGGTACTGGGATTTATCTCACGTCGAATCGGCATCTGGAGCATCACAATGCCTTCCTTATGAAATTTAGCTGAACGCTTCGAGGCCCGAGTGGCTAAATGACAAACATAAGTGCCCCTCCTCCAGGCCTGTTGTCTTACGACCAGGCGCCAGAACCATGAGCCTGACCCTGGGCGCTATCGGAAATTCAGGGTTCGGGGTTTCGAAGTGCATGAAACGAGGGGTGCCTGCTCCTCGAAATCTCGATCTGTGATATACCGACAGGCTTTCCACCTGTCCCAATGAGATCGGACGGTCCGGATTCGTTTTGACCCATGGTGCCCCCCCTTGCTAAACCCCGGGCAACTGGTCAGCCCCGAAAAACCGATGGCTGTCGATCCGCTTCTATGGATGGATCTCGGCCGCCGATGACAAAACTTCGCCTGCTCACTTGACTTGCTGCTAAAAAAAAAATAGGATTATCTCGTGCTACGCTCAGGTGCTTTCCGTGCAAACTGCAGACCTGTGTACGCCTAATCCCGAGACAAGAAATATCTCTAACATTAGGCTCCATGGGGGATAGAGCCATCCCTGCGATACTCTAAGAACTCCTTCCACAGCTTCAGTGCCTTGCTATTGGGCTATGGAGTCACTTATTAAGCTGAAAACATGTAAAAGAAAATACACAAAGGAAAAAGGACAATATTTACAAACAGAGGAGCCGTCTAAGGCTCAAATAAAACATTTTTTCAGAAAATGCCCATTCACTGGGCTGTTGAAAACCTCTTCACCCTCCAGATCCTGCAACCCATATGTGTTGTTGGAGAAAATCTCAGAGATTTTAAATGGGCCGATCCAGAGAGCGTCAAACTTGTTGTGCTTGCCTTTATCCTGTCTGGGTGCGTCCCACTTAAATACCAAATCCCCGATATCGAACTCCTTTTTCCTAACCTTCCTATCAAAAGCCTGTTTGATCTTCTGCTGATGACTGTAAGCTACGTCCCTCACTTGTTCTCTGATCTGCTGCACTTCCACTATCTGATGAATTCTTCTGATCATATGATCTGGTTCTCACTCGTAGTCTTGAAAGAACTTTGCCACAGGTAAGGCGAGCTGAGTAGGGAAAACCGCCTCTGCTTCGTAGCCCAGTTGAAACGGCGAAGTGCCCAGAGACTTCTTCGTTGTGACACAATCGGCCCACAGAGCAAATTTCAACTTTGAATCCCAGGCCCTTTTGTTGTCCTCCAAAATTCTTTTAATGATCCTTATCAGGATTTTGTTGGAGGACTCTGCTAAATCGTTGCCTTGGGGATAATAGGGGGTGGAGTGAACTAGTGAGATCTGGAATTGTTTGCAGAACTTAATTAGAGGCTCAGACCTGAAAAAAGCAGCGTTATCGGTGACGATCCTTCTGGGACAGCCAAATCTGGCTATGATATCCTCCAGGAAGCTGATAATTACTTTGTGTGATGCGCTTCTAGTGGGGACAGCTTCTATCCACTTGGTGAAATAATCTGTTGCTGTCAGAATCCATCTGTGTTTACCACTTGAGGGAGGATGAATTTCTCCAATGAAGTCCAACCCCCACTGCTAAAAAGGGGCTGGAGATACTATAGGCTTCAATGGCAGCGATTTGAGCTGTTGCTTTCCTGAGAAATTTTGACATTTGGTGCAAGCTCTGATCTCCCTGCAAACATCGGGGAATAAAGAGGGCCAGTAATACCCAGCTCGGAGTATCTTGTGGGTTGTGGTCTTCCAGAAATGATGACCTCCGCAAAGGTCGCTATGAAAATCAAACGTAACCTTTTGGGCCTCTTGCGGGTCCAGGCATCTCAGAAATACCCCTAGAGGGTCTTTCCAGTACAAGGTTTGGTCAATGAGGCAATACCTGACCGCCTTGAGCTTTAGAGTCCTTGCTTTTCTTTTTCCCATTCCATCGGGGGGCTTCAACTCCTGCAGAAAATACAGAATGTCACGATACCAGGCACATTCTGCCAGCGATAAGCCAACTTGAGAGCATTGGCTGGGCGATTCAGCTTGCTGAGATCCTGGGCGAGTATTGATGAAACTAACTCCCAAGGCTTCGTAGTTGGATTCAGCCAGTAGCTTGGCTAAACCTTGCCCCTTAACCAACTTGGTGGGTTTTATCTCTAAGTCAAATTCCATAATTTTAGCGATCCATCGGCCTCTTTTCCCATCTACGTCGGGCTGCACAAGGATGTCCTTCAC